>JAQBSW010005591.1:0-56004 GCA_029291075.1 Eudiplozoon nipponicum
TCACAAACATTATTTTTTTAAAACTCATTCAGTATACTAGTTTCGTCCTTATTGTGAACTCATCACGTACTGCCCAAAATTTGCCGCGGACATGGCATGAACCTGGACACGTCTGCTTCAGAATCTGTTGCTCTAGCCACGGAGCCACCCTGCCGAACACTACACACAATTGTCAGTTATATACTAACTTATGACAGATTGGGGTTTTAGTTGGAACTTTTGGTATAAATAGATGCCAAATAGGCTCCACCTAAACGAAAAGCTAACCAAAAAACATTAGTTAGTATACAACGGAAAAGTTTGTTGAGTTCGCGGCAGGGAGTCTGTGGTCAGAGCAATGGATTTGAAAGCAAACGTACTAAGACTCGAGACATGTACGAAGAAAATTCCGGATGCTACGTGTAGAGTTCCCAATCAGGACGAAACAGGTATACTGGATGAACTGCTTTTTCTACACTATACCATTCTAAGTTAATACTGACAAATGTATAAAAACAATGGGTCACGTGTTTAGATCAAGATTGAATCCATGATTAAAGTAATTGTGTTCGCAGCCTGAGCAACCAATGTTCAATGAATTTCATCTTGGTACATGTTTGAATTTAGTCGTATATATTTAGTTGCCTCAATTATTTTACGCCCTATCAATTTTTTGGGTAAACGAAATACGAGAAAAGATTTGGCCGGATTTTGGTCAGGACGAATATTTGTAGATAATATTATCATAAGGCAAAATCTTGAAGAGAAAAATGTTTATTGTTGTTCAACAGCCGCCTTTGTAGACTGTATGAGTGCATTTTACTTGGTAGACCGCAATGTTCTGTACGATACTTTTCGAAAAAAAACTGTATGGCACAAAACTTGTAAACGTTATACGTGCTCTTTACATAAACGCTTATGTTAGAATTATGGTCCAACCTAAATTATCGAACAAATTTATTATCGCAGGTATGTCCATCAATGATATTCACTTTCTCAATCTTTTAATGGTGTACAGGATGTCATTATAAAATATAATCTAGCCAATATAAGTTACTAGGACATCCGTAGGCGGATTTTGAATCGGATATCAATTATTCCTTGATAAAAAATAAGGCTACATCAACTACACTAGCTCGGTCACGTTTTGCGAAAGTCCACAATTCGATTGGAAATTAGAGCATTATTCTCGCAGCCAAAACCACATTAACGTGAAATAAAAGCTGGACAGATTTTTACACGGCAGAAACAGTCAAACTCAACTACAATATTTTTTAAATATAGACCCCGATTGTTTAACAGCATGGAAACCGTGTGTGCATCATAGTTCTTGGTTGGAAACTCTGCGCGATGTAACATCGAACCCAGCCCAGCGGTGATTTCTATGTAGATTTCTAGATTAATTAACTTAACTTTCATTTTTAGTTGGGTGGAATTAACAGCGCGATTTGGTCGTGCTTATGAAACGATACAGTGAATAGCGTAGTGAAGCTGTATTATCTATTTCGCCTAGCCTTAAAGCAGACTTGGTCATAAAAGCGTGTGCAAAAGTTTGTTTGGTTTTATGCAATTATAATTTAGGTGTTCCGCACCTAGTAACAAATTAGTTCAAATAGGAAAGGAAGGTATAATCATAGGTGCATATCGATCAAGGCCAGTGTCTGGATTTGCTGGAGCAGCAGGTGATCAGATATAATTTTAATTCACAATTTTGTTTCAATTTAGCATATCTTGAAACCCATTTTGTTGGCATCAGGTACCGGAAACCATAGAGTTGGTTCAAATTGCTTATTCGGCAACTATAGTGTTATTACTGACTTAACAACCAAATTGTTTGTATCCTTTACAGATTCGATAAATATTATATATAGTGATTTTGCTTTCAAGTCGCAATGTCTCAAACCTTATGTGAAGTTAATTCCATTACTACTTGAATACACATTGGCATAGGAGATAATACAGGTGAAACTTGCCCACATTTCTTAATATAATATTACACACACACACACACACACACTATATATATATATATATATATATATATATATATATATATATATATATATATATATATATAGGTATAATAAACTCCTTCAGATGAGTTTTCAGTAAGCCCGTAACGAATGTGCACTTGAGATTATACCTTTCATTCATGCTAACTTCAGTTAATACTTCTGGTCCTACTTGAACTTATTTGTTACTAGCTGCGCAACACCTAATACCAAATTGCATATATATTTGCGCTCTCCGCAACAAACAGTATCGAACTGTATTGTCTTATTTCGGTGCCACCTAGATAGATATATCCATTTGAAAAAAATCATCCCCTTTATAAAACACTCCGTCGTAAAGTCCATCCCCTCCTCAACGTGGTACGACGGTGTCAACCATGTCTCGATGGCCGATCGTACATGGGCTAACGGGGCTATGGCGGTGGTGTCACCAGGGCGTGGTGGATTTCCGACCGACAATCGGATCTCCTATAAAATACCACATGAGCCCGACGACGGCACCATGACTCGGCGTGTGTTCCCCGCCACAAAAGGGTTCAACAGCCACGGGATTACATGGACTCCTGGACAGTACCCCGTACTTCCGAATGGCGAATGAGCTCTCAACAGCCACCAGCAACCATGCAACTTACTGCTGCCTTGCAGACTGCGCTTGGATGTGCAAAGGCTAGAGGTGCGTCCTCGATCAAAAAGCCGAGAGGTGAGGGAACACCACTTGTACCAAATTCCCAAGAAACTCCATGAAATGTCATGGAGCCGGCTTATCTTCCAAAAGGAGTCAGCCGCAGTAAAGTAAAGTACCGGCAACCATGCAACTTACTGCTGCCTTGCAGACTGCGCTTGGATGTGCAAAGGCTAGAGGTGCGTCCTCGATCAAAAAGGCGAGTGGTGAGGGGACACCACTTGTACCAAATTCCCAAGGAACTCCATGAATGGAGCCGGCTTATCCTCCAAAAGGAGTCAGCCGCAGTAAATTAAAATCAATCAATAAAAAATTTTAAGTTATTATTTTCGTCATTTATTCTTCCTTATGTAAAAATGAATAATTTCAGTGTAACATCAGATATTAGAGACTATTGTATTGATGTCTATGACGATGAGGATGATAATGACATATCAAAGAGCAGCAGGCAGGACAAGTATGATTGTAAATTTCATTCATGATTAATACCTACAGACGCTTATCTGAAAACTGAACAATGCGAATGTATATCCTAAACCCGCTCAAGTGGTGGCAGACAATATCGGCAATTTCAATATCTAAACGAAATAGATCTTGACCGATAATACACTTGAAACGATAGCTTTTGACCAAGTTCTTATTGGTATAGACCAGTGATTTCAAAGTAATTTGCCTAATTTGTTACGCGCTGCTCCAACAGGGCTAAATTTTCTACGAAACCCTGCAGAAACTGGTCCTTCACGAAACCAAGAGACAAATTCGTTAAAAGATGGAAGCAGTGCGTCTATCAGAATAATCTTTGACTTTGATTAAAAATTAACAACAGTTTTAGAACTATTTATCTTTAGATCGTATCGCATACAAAATCATAAATCCGACCATCCAAACCGATTTTCTGTTCCGGGAATACAACAGAGATCTCAGCAAATACGGCATCGATGAGAAGGCGAACAACATTGAAGGACAAAACCCTTCTCGAGCGCACAAAGCTAAACGCAAATGGCTCATAACGAGCACTACTAATACAAGAATAATCCGTTAAATTAGCATAACAGGTTTTAAGTAGACGAACAATTTTGTCCGAAACACGATCATTTTCCATAACTCGTCATAATATTATGCGTGTGATACTGGTGCAATAACTCCGGTGTGCGGCAGAGTATACGAATTATGTCAATGCACAGCAATTCCGGAAGGAAATGCAGCCCGATTTGGACAAAGAAGTCCGATACAGGGATAGTTGACTTGAAATAAGTTATCGTTTTATGTAATGGCATACAACGGAAAACTTTCACAAATTATACACGGAGTCCTCACTCAAAGCCGCAGCAATAAGCTCGTGTAAGCCTTGCTGAACCTCGATTTCGAATTTAAATATTTATGAAGAGGCCGTTGATTTATAGGACTCAACCTTCACTCATGAGACAAAGTCTGTCAGTTTATAAAAATAATGAATATTTAATTTAACCTCATAAGTAAATCGAGTTGTTACTTCAACGTAAACGACGCTAACCTATCTCCAGTAAGATGAAAAATGTAACGAAAACTAATCATTTCTTAGTTTTTTTAATGCAGAACAACTTCAATATCCCTTTGCTATAGTTAAACGGTTAGCAGCCATAGCAACTCTCAAATTACAGACGAATATTACTCAAAAATACCATCAGCGATATGAATATTACCGCTGTTAAAGACTTTGATACTTCAGTCTATACTAATGTGAATATCCCGAAGAAATAGAAAACTGAAAATCAGACCAGATACTACCCGCTTAATCAACTTAAAACACAAGATATACATATATATATATATATATATATATATATATATATATATATAATATATAATATATTTTGTCAGTATAAAATAACCATTGTTTCGATATCAGTAATTGTCCGTGTTTTCAATTTTCGACCATTTGGGTAAGTTATGTATATTATATTATTGTATTGTATATTATATATATATATATATATATATATATATATATTGCATAAAGATGTAATTAGATTCACGACTCTTCATGTCATAAACTAATTTTTAAATGCGTTACGATGATGCATACAATATCTTAGCACATCTGATGTCGCCTTGCCCGAATGCTAACTTGGCCATAATGGTGTTGTGGAGAGGTTTAGTTTGCCTCATTTCTGTGAGTTATCCTGATAAATTTACTCATAGTAGCAAGGTTTTCCTTCTCGCTCTACCCCTCTCCCTCTCTCGTATATCTCAAAAATAATTTATCTAAATTCACTTATACACTTTTTTTCACTCCTTATGGCTATATGGCAGTGAAACATTAGTTACTTGACTTTTGCGTGGCTGGAAATGATGATGATGATCAACACATCCACATCATTAAGAGAATTTACAAATAGACGACGTACTGACTCATAACCATGACAAAAGGAAAGAAATTTAATGAAATATGAAGTGAAAATAATAGTTTAATGTTGGTAAGATTTGGATTTTCTCTAGAAACAAGCCTAGACACCGAAAGAATAGGCTACTGCGACCACCGTCGTTCACCATCAATACAGAGAAACATTGGCAATAGTGCTTCCTTACGCTGTCTCTATCTGTCCGCCAGTACATCTGTAGCCAGTATCGCCATAGTGAAATGAATGCCTGACCGTTTGATTAACGGTCTTATTTGATGAAACCCGAAATTTTCAAGCAATTCTAAGCATAAACTAAACATAGATTGTCAGATTTTGAACAAGCAAGGCATTCCTTATTTTATTATCAGTCGAGATTGTACCTACATAACTAAATTTAGTTATATTGTTAATTTGAATAAAATTGATTCGCAACAATTGAATAAATACAAATATTTATGTGCAGTCTAACCAACGCCCTTAAGCTGAAAATATAGGTTATGTGGTTAAAAAAAAATGTGAAATGATGGCTTCAGTTTCGCTAGCACAAGTATCGAAAAAATGACTGGTAAATCATTGTGCATCTAACATTAAAATTTGAAAGGTCGTTATTAAAAAAATGGCATTTACAAATATTACAAGTCTACGCAACATGTTATTGAATGCTTGGCAGACAACAGACAATAGGTATATTGGTTTTTCTTAAAAGATCTTGGAAAATTGCCGTTTTTATTCGCCAAGATGTGTGTGCAATTGATACTATACACTATAGACGGGGCAATACCGTTTGTGTGATGAATATTGTATTATTATAACTCGTTAAGTTATGTTAGTGACACTAAAGCACCGCCAGGCGGGCTAATGAACAAATCAGATTAAGTCTCTACCTCCCTCAAATTACAAACGACCAGCTGTTCATTTACAACGCCCACATAACTATGACTGGAATGGCTATGTAACAATGAAGTAGCAATATTTTATGCCGGTTTAATTCTGCGTAAAATGGTAGTAGTGCCATTGGAATTAAACTCAGTCACTGGACGAAGAGAACCAATTTATCTACCTTCTAGCTGCGCAGGCCCTAACGATAATAGTTGCAACTATTACGTATTAGGTGTTGCGAACCTAGTAACAAATTAGTTTCAATATGACCAAAAGGATAAACCAAAGAAAGCATGAACGGAAAGTATAATCTCATACACATTCGTTTCGTGCTTACTGGTGACTCATTAGTAGGAGCCGGTATTACGCCCTTTACCCACAATATATTTTGGTGAGGAATGTGGGAAAATAGGACGGTACAATCTCCTATACGAATGTGTAAACCTGTAGTAGCGAAGCTAGCTTCATATACAGTCTTTGAAAATGCGACTTCAAATCACCTCACTCCATATAACATACATCCAGATTCTGTAAAGGATACCAACACTATGGCTATTGTGGCAGTAACAGATACCAACATTGTAGTACCGAAAAGGTACATTGTACTACCAATATGGTTGCCGAGTCGGTAAATGGTACCAACACGACAGAATTCAATATATGCTATAGTTTACCAAAATTGAGAATTACAATTATTTTGAACACCTGTTACTCCAGTAAATCCATATACTCGTGCACATTCGTTTAGTGCTTACTGGCTACTCAACAGTAGGAGCCGGTATTACACCCTTTACCCACTATATAATTGGGTGAATGTGGGAAAATAGTACGAGATTATACTTTCTAATCATTCTGTCTTTAGTTTATCCTTATGGTCATAATAGAACTGATTTGTTACCATCTGCACAACACCTAATACATAATTGCATAAATATTAATTATCTGCTACAAAAAGTATCTAACTGTACTATGTTTGCCTGTACATACGACATTTTGTGCCTACCTATATTAATGCTGTACTAGAGAAAGTCTTGCTGCTCAGAAATAACAAGGGATTAAATACTCTGATCTTATCTTTGTTGTGATAAATAAACTGGATTACGTTCTATTAATTAGAAAACAACCCATATATAGAAATAAAAATAAAAACCGTATGTGACCATAATAGTGCAGCCTGGTTAAACCAACATATAGCAACGCAAATTCTTTAGAGTACGTGCTGACCTCCAAATAATGACGAAACCGGTATACTGGATGAATTTCCTTACACAATTCTTAGTTTAAACCGACAAATGTATGTACATAATAGGACAGGTGTTTATATCAAGATCGCAAACTTGATTTAAAAAATTGTTATTACTACCAGCGCAACCTACATTCTTTCGTATAGTAGTGTAGATACATAGCGGACTGACTGTAGGGTTTACCATCATTATAGTGTTCATGAGTAATATATGGTGTACCACTGAGCTTCATATATATATATATATATATATATATATATATATATATATATATATATATATATATATATAATATATATATTATTTTATAGATTTAGATCGCCAAGGTGGCCATAAACGAAAGAAACTATTTAGTTAAAATTTCTGCTAAACCACTACACCTATCAATATTTTATGTGTTTAGTTCTATACCGCTCATGTTAAAAAACCAAAAACTGTTCGATTATGTTTTTTTCTGTGCGAACATTTGGGCGTGTATATATGTGTACCTTTATATCCATTAATTCAGGAAATAGGTCGTCCATGTTACCAGAATGGTATGGAGGGTTAGTTGCGTAGTCATCCAACGTTTAACTGTTGGTTTGCATGAAAAACCATGTGTGCTTTTATATGTACAAATCCTTTACTGGAAGTTGTTGCCGCCAAGATTTATACCATGATGTTATACAGGCCAACAAGTTTTTGTAGCACTGTTTCTTAATTCTATCATTAAAGTTTTAAATTTTTTGTCCTGACTTTTCATAGGAAATAAGAAAATCATTCTAGCCGGATTGAATTAACTCAATCAACGTTAGAATGGGAGAGCCCGCAGTAGAGCAGTAAGACTATGTGTACGAGTCGGCTAAAGGATAATGGAGAAAATGGTAGTGGTTCAATAATCGTTCAACACAACAGAGAGAAGCAGCAAAAATACATGGAATCACGTTAATATCCAGTTTATCTTCGCGTAAAATATAGCTTAGCATATCATATCTTAATTACATAAAGTGTAAAAGCCACAAATTCGACGATACTCACAAATAATTCAGACTGTGTATTTTAAATCATGCACAGCAATACAAAAGACATTAGCACCTAACTGTCATATAACCATTAAGTGAAAATAAAAAAAACAAGACTTAAAAAAAGGTAATAATAATGACAAAAATAATAATTTATAAAGTGATTTATCGGGTGAAGGATCTAGATACCATGAAAATATTTATCTAGATATAAAAGTAAACGGGGCAAATTAAACCTCTACACAACACCACTATGTTCAAGACAGCTTCAAGGCAAGGCAATATCAGAAAAATCAGAACTCATCGATATACTGACTAAAAACGAAACGCAGGCGTAATGTAAGAATTTAGAAACCTAATTAACATTTCTGAATTCACAAAATATTGATAAATTCTAAGTTCAAAAGAAAACCATTCTTCCTCTCACCATTAATTAAGGGTATCTATCATTTAGGCCTTTCACAATGAGCCAAAGTAAAGATACTGAAACTTACAAGAGGTTCGGTGTTTTCTCTTTGTTGTACACGAATTCACGCGCCAGTGCAGATTCATAGAGTTGCGCCATTACGGGAGCGTCGGCCCTGTGTAAAAAGACAAATTAAATATTGACAACAAAGTTCTCTATGTGAAATAAATATATACCTAACAGAAATCATGTTAGGAAGATAAACTGATAAATTTTGCTTAAAAGAATGGAATAATTGCGAAACTGGATTAATCGATCCGATCTGCTTTAATCAAGAGACATAAGTTATTATGTAACTGAAAGTTGTTTGGGGCGTGTGGCAGGATGGCTCAGTGATCAGAGTAACATAGTCCGAACCAGACGTGCCGTGGTTCGAGCCCTGTTCACGAAAAAATTCTTGGCAGTACGTGATGAGTTCCCAATATGGACGAAGCCGGTCTGGTGGATGAACTGCCTATGCTACATTAAACACTGTTTAGTTAATATTGACAAGTGTATTATGCTGATGTCGCCTTGCCCGAATGCTAACTTGGCCATAATGGTGTTGTGATGAGGCTTAGTTTGCCTCATTTCTATGAGTTATCCTGATAAATTTACTCATAGTAGCAAGGTTTTCATTCTCTCTCTACCCCTCTCCCTCTCTCGTAAATCTCAATAATAATTTATCTAAATTCACTTATATACTTTTTTTCACTCCTTATGGTTGTATGGCAGTGAAACATTAGTCACTTGACTTTTGTGTGGCTGGAAATGATGATGATGATGATGACAAGTGTATATATAATGCATATGGTTGTTTTATCAAGCTCGAAACATTTATTTAAATAACTGATTTCAACCAATCGTGCAATAAATGTTTACTTAATGCAAACGAATAATTTTAGAGCAAGTGTAACCATTCGCATGTCTCCTAGCCTCATGCAATCGTTTTTAAACAGCGGCAGCTACCAATAGAACCAACTAGTTTCATAAATTTTTGTCAAGAACATCCGTAGCCATTTTCTGCTGGAAAGAACTTTTTAAAAGTTACAAAGATTAAAAACTCTGGCTCAGCAGTCACCACGTTAAATATACGCCAAGCATAGCTTACTAGCTGGTAGACGACGACGAAGAGTCTAAAATTACATCTCGGATGTATATTGAAACTAGTCAAATGTAGAAAAACTTTAATGGCATTATGATTTATTTGGGGTTAAGTACAATGAATATTACTGCTCTTGATAGTCCCCAATTCAAAATCGCAACAAGCTAGCTAGGAAATATTTTCATGTAACTCGCAAAAGCAAGAATTTGTATGAAACCATTTTCAAAATTCTAGTCAAATTCAACTTACCACGAGTGTTCCGTATTCGAGCCAAGCTGTAGTTCAAATTACGAAAGCGCATCACAAACAATAGAAAAGTATTAAAGAAATAATGTATTTAAAAGAACATAAATTAAATAAAGTATCGTTATTTAACGTCAAAGAAATTGCGCTTACTAGTGAATTGACTAAATTTTTTCCTGAATGGGACAGAACTACTTTCGTTAAATATGCATTTCCTCTCAGAATAAACTAAAAAGTAAGATCATTCACTGAAGAGGCCAATTGAAAGCCGCAAAGAAGCTATATCGCCGATGAGGCCTTACTTTTAAGTTGAAATCGCCAAGTATATTTGCTGTATAGAGATCAAAGTAGTCACGTCTATTGCCCTTGTGTAGTAAAATCTTAATAAACGACGGAAATCATTAGATCTTTACAAATTTTACTATTGTTTTTGATGATTCGATATGCATAAATCTGTTAAGAGTAATAAATTAAGAAAACTAATTTTCATTAAGACTTTATCAGTTTGTGTTTTTGTCTTGGTGAATTGTGAACTATAATGAGTATAATTTTTAAATGGACAGTCGCCAAGACCAGTTGTTACATTGACCTACAAAGAAATCGTGGCATTAAAATAAAGAAGAAAGCCTACGAGCAATTCAAAATGTTAATAATAAAGATAACTGTCTTTCAAAAATAGATTATACAATACTGAATTCCGTTTATGCTTATTGCAATTTCCATCAAAACAAATTACATTAGATTCTGAAGTAAAATGCATATAAAGTTACACTGACCTTCCCATTACGTTTGATGACCAATGAAAATGACTTATCGAACCAGCGGTTGGTGCAATCTCCCGTGAGCATTGATTTGCAGAAAGCACTTAATTCGTCCATCTTCAATGAATCTATGTCCTGCTCGTCTTCATCAAGACTGACAAAGAAAGCCGACTAAAATAAGACGATTACGGTAGGAAAGTCATGAATACAACTTTTGCTTAACATAATTATAATCATCAGCGTATATATATATATATATATATATATATATATATATATATATATATATATATATATATATATATATATATATATATATATATTGCAAAAAGCCAAATTTTGAGTAAACCTTTACAAAATAGAAGATTGATATTTTAGTTCTAGGCAAATTAGGCTTTCCGGATTGAATCTATCAACACTTTAGTGACAAATTTCTCAACCTAAAATGCTGTCGGTTTTTAGGATGAGGCTAGCAAAAAAATAAGCACGCGTTAATGGAATTACACCTGTACGTATTGAATAACATATGCTCATGATACCACAATTAAAAAATCTCGGTAATAAGTAAGCTACTCATAATACACATATTTGTAGGTTTGCTAGGCAATTAAGAAAATATATGCTTAATATTGATGTTGGTTTTAAAAGCCGTCAAATTACATTCTTTAAATCAAGTTTGCTAACTTGAAATAGATAACAATCCCGCTGCATTTAACCTGTCGTCAAGAAAATAGCAAAACTACTGCCAGTCACACTTATTGAAGCGTTACGACGTCTGATGATTATCATCAGAGTGTGACGGCAAAATGACCAGCGAGGATCAAACCACAATGCATATATACATGTAGCTTTTTTCAACTTTTTCAAATATATAGATGTAATACAAGTAAACAGTCATTGATTGCGCGGGAGGTGGTGACATTTCTTGACATTTCCAGTCAAGTACAATGTATGCGAGATTACTAAAGGTGAGAGCAGTATATCTAATGTTGCTTTCCATATATATGCATTGCGGTTTGATCCTCGTTAGTCAGTTTGCCGTCGTACTCTGATGATGATGTTGGAAGGTCACAACGCCTCAGTACGTGTGACCGACGGAAGTTTTGTTATGTTTTCCGACGACTGGCTAAATACAACGGGATTTATGTTTATTTTAAGCTCGCAAACGTTATTTAAAGAATTGTTACCACCACCCGCGCAATCAATATTTTTTTACTTGCATTTCATTGTATTACATTTTTGGAAGTGACGCAAACTAGGCACGACTCTATTTTTCGTTAAATAATCACACAAATTCATTCGTTGAAATATCATTTGATTAACGGGAGTACAGTACGGAATGATCAAATCATTGTCCTCTCGAATAATAGAAACCGGCCACGAGATAGAGGTCTACAATTTCTGGTGTTTCGGATGCCCAATTGAGCTCCATTGTTAGATTAGCAAGTAAAGTGTATAAGTGTCTCAACCCAGACAATCTGCTTTCTTTTACTAGGTTCTACGGTAACGAAACATTAGAGAATGGCCGGAAAAAACCATTCGACTCTTCAAACTTGTTCCTGATAAATGCCTCTTGGCACTTAGCTAAGAATGATAAAAGCCAAACCGTGCGAATAAATAGATGAAAAAAGACAGCTATAGTTGATTGTTTAAAAATATTCAACAGGATAAAAACTAGAAGTTTATTCTTTTATTTTAACGCATATTTACCGCGTAATTTTAATTTGATGAATACTGTCAAAATATATGGATAACATGGTATAAATCAACGCTATCTTTCAGAAATACCTTTACGGAGTTTAGTTGAAAATAACAATGCCAAGATGAATATTTACCTCAAAAACAGCTACGGTGGTGAGCTTGGCGTAGCGAAACACTTTAATCAACATAAGTATTTACAGAAACTTCCGGCTACTTAGCAAAATATACTAACCGTACACGTAAATGCGTTTATGGTATATTTACTCAAACACTGATCAATGACACTCCTGCACATCGTCCGTGAAAAGAAAGGGTTTATCAGCTAGAATTAATGAGGCTTAATCACCTGATAACATGAGATTTTCCAGCATACGTTTATCATGGTTAATAATCTCATGGGAAAACAAAAAATAAGAGATTTATGTAAACATAAGTGTCAGACCACAATAGTTCCAGTCAACGTCTGTATTTCCTGTCATCGCCTGAATTATCTGGATAACCTGGTGAAGATGCCCAGATGAACACATTTAATGCCAACATCAACGAGACCGGCATACTTTGACGTGATGCAGTTGTGATAGTGCTTCGAAAATCAAATTCTTTATTAATAAATACAATATGATGCTCGGTTGATAGTGATAAAAACCATACGAATCCAATGTCTCTTTAAGTAAATACGATACATTTTGTCCTTAGATAAACAGATAGAAAACTTTGGGTCTTAGCAAATCGTGAAAGGCCGGTCTCGCTAGAGATCTCAGTTAGAACTCGTTGGCTGGCGACTGTGCTCAATATTAGACTTCTGATTAGAATAGAAAACATTAAACGTTTTAAAGAATCCAGTCATAGAGAACATCGGATGTATACTTTCAGCGAGTAGTTAATAGCTATCGATATTTAATCTTTCAATTCCGCTTGGATCGAATTTGAGATCCGTAAACAGAGAAACACATTTACGAATTTTTAGCTATTCTAGTTATCTGTCAAATTTACCGGATGATTGGTGGGCGTAAGGCCCTCAAAATATTTCCTAATTTTTTATCAAAAATATTTCGCTGCGTATTTTCGATCACAATGCCTTTCGAGTATCATACAAAATATAAACAATTAATTTTATAATTTATGTGTTACAATGGAGGCAAAATATACAGGAAAATGCGAATATAAATATTCCCAATAAATTATTGATGACATGGGTCAACCATACAGAGGTAAACTAGGTTAATGGGGGAATGAAGCAGCTATAAATCTCAAAAAGCTTTTGTCAATTTCATTTTCCCAATGTATTAAAACTGGCGTAGAGAAAGCATATTTGAATAAAACCTATTCATAAGATAAAGATGGCTAAAAAATAACGAAATTAATAACCACCTTCTCGATCGCATCCAAAGAGATTTTGTTGATTCCAAGCTGGAAAAACTCCTTGCGTGCATCAGCCCAACGATCTCTACTGCCCGCTGTTAAAGCAGCAAGATAGTGCTCTCCCCATGATGGTTCCGGTTCATCCCCTCGATCAACAGACTCCATAACTTTATTGAAAGTGCTAAATTATTAACGAAACGTAAGAAATGTTTATCAAATCATAAAAATAAAAATTTATTCAGGAATAAAAATTATTGTATTCAATATTCATGAACGTAAGACAGGGAAGGTTCGAATAGTGTAAAAATGTATACATGGCATTACGGAACTTTACACAATATTAATATTTTTAAATTTTTAAGCAATAATCTGTTGGTTGCGATATCTTCTCTTCAAATTTAAAATGACAAACAAATCATTTACAAGAGCTAAACATAAACTGGTGAATTAAAATTGTTGGTAATTATTTGCCTATACACGTGTGTGATTGCACACGATCTCAGTTGTATAGTGTATAAAATTAACCCAAAATAATTCATTTTGCTCATCTGAAGAAAATATCCTTTACAATCAGCTAGAGATAAAAATGCATTAACTTATACATAAATAGATACATAAATTTCTAAAAGAGACTAGTGAAATATTTAAGATTTTTCGGGTAAATGAAATTCTACGAGAATTAGAGACTGAATGACGTGGTTAAGTTGTGATAGAGAACAACATAGAAGAGCAAGAAACTGTTTGCTCCTTAACAAAAGAAAGTCTGAAATTAAAATTTGTGAACAAGACAATAGCGACAGCTCGTATACGGAAAATATAAAATAAAAACAATTTCCACTAAAGCTGCTACTTGCCAGGTGGCGTTCTTTCAATAACTAGTACCTCATCAGTGGTAATCCAATAATAGACAGTAGTCTTATTTACATCGGCAGAAAAAATTGATAATTCTCAGTTACAGCAATATATGCTAAATAAATATTTTCACTCTCCGCAAAATAAATATTCATCATCTTTTAATAGTTTACTCATAATTTAGATTAAAGGACACCCGAAAATTTCTCTCATAATAAGCAAATGTTCATTTGACATGTATACGACTTCGAAATGAGCAGCAAAAATTGATAGTGAAAAAACAAGATTGCTGTTGCACGTACAATTATAAATAGACATATCTTTCGCCGTTAAAAACTTGACATGTCGAAAAAACGCTTTTCAATTTAAAACAAGGTTATGCGTATGAGCGTGTTACTCTATTTTTAGAGTATTACAAAAAATATTCGTTGCCCGGAATTGCACAAAAAAGCAAATTTTGAAAGCACTAACATTATCATTTGGATTTTAAAACCCCATGTTAAATGCTTATTTATGCTTCTACTGTGGATTGTGGCAAGATCTCGTCGATATATAAATCAAATAGAAGTACTATATGTTTATTTTACCGTGTTTTGCTTCAATATAACGTATGACACGTCGCAATCCACCTTTCTCCCAGATACCATTATAGCTCATGCATGTTGGCAATATTTTACATCGTGCAGTAACTAAACTACAATTAAAAGAATTAATTAAGCACCGATTTAATTTGCTTTTTCAAGTTAACGACGATATCCATTTTTCGCCAGAATCGCAATCTTCGATTCTACAGGTCTTACTTTCAAACTCATTGTTAGTAGCACACCAATCCTGCAAGACTCACACGAGGCAACCTGGTTTGACTACGCGTCGACCGATACAGTGTGCAAACTACCTTTTTTATTATTATTCATGATTATTAGTGGGCTGTGAAAGAGCGCCAATTTACTCATTTCTAGTGAGACGAGTTGTGTCCCGATGTAGACGACGAAGTAACACCTAGTTGTAAATGGATAATGACTGAATGAGAGCCAGTGTGTCAGACGCGAAGGGAAGGTTTAAGCTGCTTGAGGAAATGTTAGCCACTGGCATCTGGGAAGAGAGTGCTCATCAGTCTTGGTTAGCAGAATAACAAACAAAAAATAAAAACCATTCCCACTAGAAACGGGCGACCTTGTTTTCTTTACAGTCAACATATAACCTTGGAAAATACGAATTATAATGAATAAATACTGCATCAGCCTTCATGCAGAATATACATACTTGCCTAATGTACTGACTCGTGCAGAGTATACAAGCGAAATACCATCTCCAATTCTGTCTTTCTCTTTCTTCTTATCAGCCTAACAATAACGATCTTTTGAATGCTAAGAGCATGATTTGTGCTGATCATAGCACTGAGCCCAATATCGGATTTGCCAAATATAGAAAATAGTTCAAGTAAACTACCAGCAGTTACACAAAGATCCGATTTGTCACTATTTCCAATTTTGTTTTGTCTTTGATCGGGTTGACTCATTTTTACTTCAATTGGAAATGCGTCTCTATCACATCTTTGTTTACTGGCGACGTTTCGGTGCCTACTTTCCAGCACCATCATCAGGCAACACAACACTGATCACAATAGCAGATTTGCTTAGTTACATTATGATAATAATAAAGCATTGCATAACTTACTACTCCAGCTCACAAGGCAACAGGAACTTCCCATCATGTAAAACTGGAACACGGAAATAGCAACCCTTGTAAAACACAACGATATGATCAGCTGAGCTAACATGCTGAATGCAGTCTTTGTCTCTAATCGGGATACGCGTTGTGTTGAACTGACGTTCGTATTGCCAAGAACACAACGGCACGTAGCCACGAATAAAAAGAGGTGGACGCTATAAATAAGACAATTGAAAAATATGAATGAAAATATGCAATAATTTTCGTAGAGATTAATGACGGTGTTAATGGAATGATTGTCAAAGGTTAAAAAAATTTAGGTCACGTTTAACTTTATCAAATACTAAAAAATAAAAGCACGTGTTTGGAAATTACTAAGCAATTAGACGCCTCAGATGCCGGTTTGACTACGGATCTCTACAATTAGGGTAATAAAATCAGTTGTCTTTTAAAAGTGCGCAGCGTTGATTGAATTTAGCGCCTATTTTAATTGAAGAATTGGCATATTCTTTTCACTTGCAAGTATAATTCGTTCAAACAAACTACGAATCAGTGCGCTATTGCAAATTTTAAAATCGTAAATCGATGAGAACATATAAATCATAGCTAGTCACACCAGCAACGTTACCCGGAACCTAGCCGATACTAAATACATATAGGTACTTTAATCTTGAAAACGATTTGTAGTACGAGAGGAGATTCCATCAAATACAGCCCTAACATACATTAAAGCTAAGGCACCACAGATAAAAGATGACGTTACCTCTCGAATACTGTAAGATGGTTTTCCATCATACACATCGTTGACAATCTCATACTTTTTGGTTCTTGATGAACCTGTAAAGGAGATATGTATTTATAAATACGCATAAATGCTATCCAGTGCCTTCGTTGGAATTTGCGAGGATCTTAATAACATTTGACATTTGACAGAAAATATAGGATCATTATTTAAAACAATTAAAACTAACTCGGAAACAAAGATATTAATAAAAAGGGTTTATTTTTGCTATTAAGTAAAAATAAAGTACGCTGCCTTCATAACCCGAATAACAAAATTTTTGCATCACGTGAATTTCAAATAAAGATATAATTGTCAAAATTCGTTCTTCCATCTCACAATGGTTACAGAGCAATAAAAGCCGATGCAACGGTTTACAAGGTCGGCAATGCGAATGACTAGAGCTTTACCTTAGATTTCACGTAATACTTAGCAGGGTCAATGAAGCAATAGTCTAACTCCTCTGCCACACCCTCGCCTATTATCATGATTATATAACCGATTTGTGAAAAATTGTGACAACAGTTGCAAGCTATTAATTTTGAAAAATTTTGACATACGCATATTGAAACGATTTTGTTAAAATTCTATTCATTACAAATTTGTATTTTAAAATATTTAAATATTCTATGTTAGATATCTGTAAAGACAATTTTAAAACGTTTTATGACAGCAGTTTTTCGGACGGCCCGCAAACGGTATAGGTAAGGTGAAAACAGAAACCATTCTAAGACGCGTTTCGCCTAATATAGCACACAAGTTACTCACAATGTGCCTTGAGCTATTTAACCAAGTAAATCAATATGTATCCCTGGACCTCAATGAAAACAGCACAAGCAGATTTTATAAATTTACACAAATGATCACTCATTTTAAGATCCAGTCTCCAGTTATTTGAAAGGTTATTTATTTATAATTCATTTCATAACAGTGCACCAAGTGTAGTCGGTTGCCAAATGTACTAATATACACTTGCAGTGAAAGTTATGTATATTCATTAACAGTTAGCAGTGCTGCAAGCAAATAAATTTTAAGCGACAAGCTCAATAGCACAAATAATGAAACAGTCAGAACAGCGAATGGGTAAAAAAATAACAATATTCCTTCATAAATCTGCAGAGCATTTCGCGACAATTAGACAGATCAGTTGACTTCACAAAAGACCGAAACGTCGCTAATCATTTGAACAAATAAAAAAATGCATTTGCTACATAATGCTTTGTAGGTAGACCGTTACTTTGTCGAAGTTTCGAAAAGTTACCATCCTACAACTTCCAAGACAGCGATTCTGAAGCAAAGATTTTAATCTACCCAAACACATTTTATCTGAAAGCACACTACCTGGCAATTATCAGAGCAATTCACCTAAATGTCGGCAAACAAAACCAATACTAATTGGTAAGTCACATTTATATAATTAAACGAACATGGGTAGCGCAGATTGTGATATCAGTTTTTATAACCAATGTTGTGATCCTGATATAAACTCATGACCCATTAAGTGCATACATTTGCCAGTATGAACTAAGAGTTTAGAGTAGAAATGGCAATTCATCCAGTAGACCGGTTTTGTCCTTATTGGGAACTCATCAATTACTGGCCAGAATATGCAACGTACAGGGCTCTAATCTAGGCGCGACTGCTTCGCAATATGGTGCTCTAACCACTGAGCCAGCCTGCCGCACTCTACAAATAATTTTCAGTGTGCGGCAGAGTGGCTCAATCGTCAGAGCACCATATTGCGAAGCAGACGGGCTCAGGTTCGAGCCCTGTCCGCGGCATAATCTGGCCAGTACGTGATGAGTTCCCAATAATGACTAAACCGACCTAATTGATCAACTGCCTTTTCTACACTATACAATTCTTTGTCTATACTGGAAAAGAAATGTACTTAATGAGGCAAGCGTTTCTTTCAAGATTGCAACCTTGATTATAGAAACTGTTAGCACCGCCCGCGCAACCAATGCTCGTTTAGTTATATAAAATGTCATTTCAATAACACATCCCATGTCATGTGATGCCTGTTTAATAATGACAGATTGGAGATAGTTGGAACTCTGGGTCTAAATGGCTGCTGTATGAGCTCCACCTAAAAAAAGAACTATTCGAGTTACATTAGTTAGTATATAAATGAACACTTTGTGTAGTGTGCGGCAGGATGGCTCAGTGCTTAGAGCACCGAATTCCAAAGTAGACGGGCCTAGGTTCGAGCCCTGTCCGCGGCCTAATCTGGCCATAACGTTATGAGTTCCTAATAAGGACGAAATCGGTCAACTGAATGTATTTCCTTTTCTACACTATGCAACTCTTAGGTTATACTCGTATGTTTATGTACTTAATAGGTCAGGTTTTTATATCAAGATCGTAACCTTGATTATGGTAATTGACAAACCGGATTCTGTCAAAAATGAACGAAATTGTACAATTTATGAACATGAACAATAAGAAATCATCTAAAAATTTCGGCTCATTGCCACATACCGTCGGACCATATTCCTGGATATGTGGACTGAAAAAAACACTAGACTGCCTATACTTAAAAGAAATGGGATATTTGAGAGTTATATTTTCATTCTCTCAGATTACGTTGATACAATACTGATAGAAACTTTCTACCCAAAGCATCTGGAGAAGAGGCAGCCATGGCAACTTTTTCATTCAGTAACCAAAGGTTAGCCCGTGTACGTCACGATTGCCCGCATTCCGTCACTAAAAAATGAAGTTAAGCCGAACTCGGACTTACATATGCGAAAAAATCATTGTACCTCATTAAGGACTTTCGCTATGCCATATAAACGACTGGTGGTAGATACCTTAAGATTATGGTGAAAAAAATAAATCCTTCCAGAGAATTGCAAATTAAGGTTTTCGCTGTACCTCTACATTAAACTGTAGGAAAATAAAGCATACTGTCTAGGCCATTATTTATGGATAAAAAGACTACCTACCGTTTCATGGTCAATCTCGTGCCGTTCTTTCATCAAGAGGTGCACAAAGAGACCAGCGCGAGCCGCTTGAGTGGGTCTAGGATAGCTGGTACTTAGGAAGTCGATTCCATAGTAATTGCTATTCGCCATAATTGGCGCTCGATTGGCCAGGTAAACGTAATCCTCCCACCAATCAGAGACCTAAAAAACAGCGGATTAAGAAAAAACTACTTATTCCAGATAACATTTCCACATCCACATTCCACAGCCTCGTGTTTCGGAAGCCTTTTTCAATGGAAAGCTGATCCAACCAACAAAATGACAAGTGGTAAATTTCTTTTCAACTGTTTCATTAATACTTACTGGTAGTCTTCGCAAGCACAACTGTCTTTCATTAGATGAGTATGTGTCATGTATGTTTGTGTGTATGTCGGCACGTGTACACTCATCAAAGTGAAAATGCAGTTATCTAATAAAACCTACTAACCATGCCTATATGCATTTATTTAATATTGGCAAGTTGAATATGATTAATGACAGGTATACGCTAAAAAGTCAATATCTCTGCAAAAATCAGACTTTTTTAACATGCACTTTTTAAATGAGATGGCATACGGGTAAAGAGGACAAGATAATATGAATGCATCGCTCGCAATATTTTCACTGTAAATAATCAATAGTTAGCAAAATAGAAAGCCTCATTACGATCGTAAATTAAAATAAAATGGGGGTCATAAAGGAAATTCGTAAATTGCCCACAAAAATAAATATTATTGTAATACTGTAAAACAAGGTTATTTTTAATATGTAAAAGTGTATTAACAATTTTTACACTCCATAATGAACTAAGTTGACAGACACATAAAGATAAGAAATGAAGGACGAAATTATAGAATAATCCTAACATTAGTTAAGAGTTTGTTGATTAATAATCTCTTTCCTTCGATAATTTAACTGTAAGACAACGTTCTTACTGTTTTACTTAAGTGAGATTCCGATTCTGATTCGTGCAATTTTTTATTCCTACCGTTATTCATTGCTGTATACCTAATCGAGCCTCTGCAGATGTTTCATTCATTAGTTCATCTATCGATTTAATTTCGATGGATTCTCTAATCAATCTTGTCGATCGACCACGACCAGATATAGATACACGTTTGCGTACATCCTAGTTATTTCACGGGTGGTGAAAACAAGGATTTAAATCAAAGTTGCTAGCTTGGTGTAAACACCAATCCCTTTACAAGTACTGCCGGGGTCAGATAATTTAAGATTTCCCAATGAGAAAGAAACATGTCTATTGTGTAAATTTCGTTTTCTTCATATTACGATGCTTAGTCTATAATCACGAATGTATATATGATGAGATTGGTGTTTATGTAAAGCTCGAAACCTTGATTTAAATCATTCCACGTAATTGTATGACCCTTCTCTAGTGTATGACATACAATATCTGATCAATTGGTGTTGGCTTCAAGATCGCAAACTGGACTTAAATAATTTAGAAGTATGTTTGGGCCAAAATGAACTTCAGGTCGCTATTAAAAATTTGTGTTGAGACTGTGTTGGTCTCCTAATTGTCCAACCTAGTACAAGAAACTCTAATCGATGGAGCCACCAGTTTAGCCAAAATGCGTTATATAGTTAAATGCGCCATGACGCCAAAAACAGTGCTCAGTTAATAGCGATGACGTTTGGTTAGTGAGGATGGGATGCGGTGTGAACAAGTAGCCAATAGAGTCAGAATACGAGATGAATTGTAGAAATTTTCTGAAGGAATCAATCCTTTAATAAAGTTTCCTCGATAGCTCGACGAGAAAGGTATGTAAATAAATGTACTAGATAGGGTCATAAAACGAAATCAATTATCCTTAGCCATTTGCTATAGTAATGATACAAAAAAAGATATTGGATGTAAGATATCGATTTTACAAATTGTAGATAAGACTATTTCTGCCAGAATCTCAAATGAAAATGGACGAGTTACACCTAGCGAATGTACGCATTCAGTTATCCCACATGTATGTGTATATTCCTCAATTTTCTTCACTTCCAATAATGTAGATAGGTATTATTTAATAGGCTGCTGACCTGGAATACGCTGACGATGGTGCAAAGTGGACGGAAGGAATAACAATTTCAAAGATCCATTAACTCCATTTAGAAAGTGTCAAATCGGTATGATTTAAAACTAAATGTCTACGAGACGCACGACTTGGCCACTATTTCTCGATGACTGATATTAGTGTAAAAAGCTCTGGAGACATCTTTGTAATTGTCTAAGATGCATAGAACGGAAAGTCTTAGACAAGCTATGCAGAGCACACTGGAACCGCGCTTAAATTCTATTGAAAACCAGGAAAACATCTTCCAAACAAGTTTACCATAGATTCTCCTTTATGAAGTGCGGAAACTGAAATATTCTATCCTAAACAGGTGTCTAGACAGGTTTTAAAATCCATTTACTCCCTCAGTAGGGTAAAATTAGCTGCCAGCTGAACAACACGTTGCATTATTTATATGGAAAATTTACGAGATTACCTGTTCTTGTAAATTCAGTAGAAACCGATTTATCCGATAACAGCAAGCACCAGAATTTGATTAAGGTTAGTAAAAGAGTTGCGTTTAAAATTATTTATTGTTCATTCCGTGTCATGGACATGATCAATACTTTCCACAACTCATCTTACTTTTCTCCTTTTAGAGCAACATTGTCAGATTATTTATCAAAAAGACAACTAATAATTTCATTGTGCGTCAAAAGCTGCGGCAACGAGCAGAAAATAACTCATCTTGGTTAGTTATGGGGCTAATACTAAGAGGATAACAATGGCTCATACTAAAGCGAATACAAGCCGGTGGGTCATCGAAACAATCTTCTAGCAGCGAAGCAACTTTGGCCAAAACGTCGCCAATAAGCTTAGCTAGCCCTTACATCTTGTACACTACTGCTCGAAATCAACTGAATATTATAAATACCAATTATGTTTGGCTGTTTATTCCAATAAATCAAATCTAGAGTTAGGCGGTTTCAAGCCATTTATCAAAGCATAAATGCCACCCATTAAAGACCTATGCTTCACTGTCACAGTGCGATTAAAGAAGTATTTATTTCATAATTTTAGGTATTTATAGACAATAAAACATCGAGTGACATCGCCTTTAAAAGACGAAAATAACTCCATCATATGCAGATCAATAAATGACCTTAGTTTTCCCAGCCTAAAGGAGGACATGGGTAATTTTGTGTACGAAGAAAACAATTCTGACACACATGGATTATGACACATGTGTAATATATACACATAATATGGCAGTGAAACATTAGTCACTTGACTTTTGTGTGGCTGGAAATGATGATGATGATGATATACACATAACATTCATCCTCACCTTCATTATCATGCACATTAATACACAAGCCATTAGTAACTATCGTGTCACTTCCATATAACCATAAAAGTAAGAGCAAAAGCAAAATCAAGAAAAAAATTAAAAAGCAATAATAACAAGAATAACAATTTAGGAAAATAATATAATAATTGAGAGTGATTTATGAGGGGGAGAATCCAGGTAATATCGGTACATTTACCTAGGTGATACCCGAAAGCGAGGCCAACTAAGCCTCTACACAACAACATAATGGCCAAGTTAGTTCAAAGGTAAGACAACGTCAGCAATACAGCTTCCTTGCGCGTGTCACCGTATCACGTCATGACATATACACACAAGGAGTGGCAAAATATATTTATCCATCCAAAGAATTCTATTCCCTTTAATCGCTCACAGGATGAGTAGAAATATCGTGATAACATTGAAAATAGATCTTATTTAACTAATAAGCTTATTACAAGACTATTATTTAAGATAATGGGTTTTCCTTACCAGTACATAAATTTTCTTTGAATATTTCAGTACGCAATTTCGCGCACCTTCGCTAGTCTACAGCTCGCGTTGCATGCAATTGCGCAGCAGTTAGCCGCGCATATATTTACTTTCTGAACTTATTGTTGTATAAATTGTAAACGCACGAACTTACGTAATTCGACGAGATCCATGATTTTAGTTTTAAAAGAAGTTGTAATCGACGTCCTGGGCCTTTCTTGAATTCCTCCGCTTTCGCTGAAATGTCCGTGAATTCGGCATCGTCCAATAATGGCCGGACTGATCGCAAGTACTATTTCAAAAAGGCGATATGTAGAGGCAACAGGAAAAATGAAATTAAAAATAATCAACAGAGTAGTTACTGATGAGTCGCCAGTAAGCAGGAAACGAATGTGAACATGAGATTATACCTTCCGTTGGTGCCGACTTTGGTTTAACCTTCTGGCTATATTTGCACTAATTTTTTTACTAGATGCGCAACACCTACTACCTAATTGCATATATATTATTTCTCCACAACAAACATTATCTAACTGTTATATACTAATTTGAATGTTATTATGATTACCGTGACATGTGATAGCTGATATCGATTTGCTGGAGTAACTGGCTTTCAGAAATAGTTGTAATTCTCAATTTTGGTAAACTAAAGCACACTTTGAAATCCATTGTACCATTGCCATGTACCGACTCGACAACCAAAATGTCGGTACCATGTACATTTTCGGCACATCTTGAAATCAATAGTATTATTACCATATACCGACTCGACAACCATAATGTTGGTACCATGTACCTTTTCGGCATCCAGTGTTGATATCAGGTACTGACACAACAGACATAGTTTTGGTACAGATTGAAGTCGCATTTTCGCAGACCTTATATGAAGTTGGCTTCAATACTACAGGTTCATACAGTATATGGAATGATGACGATGATGATGATGGTTCACATATTAGTATAGCAAATTGAACCGTTCTACTTTCCCACATTCCTCACCGAATTATATAGTGGGTAAAGGGCGTAATACCGGATCCGACTGATGAGACGACGGTTAACAGGAAAGAATGTGCACATGAGATTATACCCATGGTTCGCGCTGACTGGTTCATTTTTTCGGTCATAATTGATCGAAATCGTTACTAACACAATTGCGTAAATATTAGGTCTCCGCAACAAACTGTATGTACAGAGTAGTTTTTCATCAAATCAATAGTATTATTACCATATACCAACTCGACAACCATAATGTTGGTACCATGTACCTTTTCGGCATCCAGTGTTGATATCAGGTACTGACACAACAGACATAGTTTTGGTACAGATTGAAGTCGCATTGTCGCAGACCTTATATGAAGTTGGCTTTAATACTACAGGTTCATACAGTATATGGAATGATGACGATGATGATGATGGTTCACATATTAGTATAGCAGATTGAACCATTCTACTTTCCCACATTCCTCACCGAATTATATAGTGGGTAAAGGGCGTAATACCGGCTCCGACTGATGAGACGACGGTTAACAGGAAAGAATGTGCACATGAGATTATACCCATGGTTCGCGCTGACTGGTTCATTCTTTCGGTCATAATTGATCGAATTCGTTACTAACACAATTGCGTAAATATCAGGTCTCCGCAACAAACTGTATGTACAGAGTAGTTTTTCATCAAATCAAGTTTCGCTTGTTTATCAATAAGAGAATTTTGTTCCCATAAAATTCTACCAAACCAATAGAAGTAAGCGCGTTCTGCCAATTATACATCAATAGTCAAAACAAGTTTTGTGGTGTTAGTATTAATTTATATGAACACAGCTGTAAGGAATATTGACAGCTGCTTGGCGAAGTATTTAGAAAATGCCATTTTAACAATTCATCATATTGCAGAAAATGCTAGAAATGTCGGCTTTAGTAACACAGCGCACAGAATATGATGTGTTGATTTACTTTGTCAGATTTGTTCGACAAGCAAAATCACATGAATTTACTAAGGAATTTCGTAAGCAATTAAAGAACGAATTGAAACATTCAAGGCTAGATTTTATAGTGTCAATTTTGTTTGTAACAAAACTTAAATCCATCTAGAATATAAACTATAATCTAGGCCTAAGAGTGTGAAAATTATCTGCATAACAAATAAATTTACAGTTTTGTTGCTATGGTACTAAAAGGATGTGCGTAAATATAGGACGAAAGCATAGGCTTCATAGCACCAATCAGGCATGCTGATAACTGACTTCAAGCTGAAATAATATAGACCGTAAATGGTTACAAGAAAAAGCAGATAAATATAGAATGCGTTTCAAAAGCACTTTAGTGAAACAATTAACACGTTAATATATTATAGTTAACAATTATTTCCAAAATGAAAAATGCTAGCAAAATTACGACTCCAGTCGCTCACTAATAGCTAAAAAGGAAAAGTACATGCCTTACTAGTGGAGTTCTAGAGAAGTACCGGATGCCTCTAAATGTTAGTAAAAGGCACAACGGAAAGAAGTTCGCTTCATAAATATTTCCACTATCGTACTCACCCTACATATTTAAATAGCTAAATATCACATATGGTGGCAAATGCAATTAACCAAGTAGACCGATCTCGAGCTTATTGGTGACTCATCAAATACTTACAAGGAACGATTGCACCGAAGTCAATAAATACCTTCACTGTGCTACCTTGCCGCATCTTACACACAATTTTCAAATATTTACTAATTAATGTTTCATAGTCACCATGTTCTTCTCGTGGAGCCTCTTTGGCATTGCTTTTAACCAACTAGCCACCCCAATATGTCATTATAAAGCATATACCATGTCACCAGAGGAAGTGACATTGAATTTAAATAGTTTGTCAGGATTGTGTACAAGCAAAAATTTAACTGTCAGAAACGTAAAATCAGATTGTCAGACAAAATAAAATCAATTTATATTTTCGATATTTCATTTCATGTAATACTAAATCCCGAGGCCACCAACTCTAATATAATGGAAATCAACAGTTATTCAAGTTTTGTTTGCTCGGTGACTGGAGCCCTCCATACACAGGTTTTGAAGAAAACATTTAACGTGGTCGAATAAGTAACAAATCCATTATGGAATAATCACGGGCGAGCAGAAGCGCCTTGGGACAAACAGTGAGTGCGACGTGAAGTAATCTGCTACGGCATTCAGTGGCATCGTCAATTGATTTCCATATACATTTTTCCTTGTTGAAGTTTAACCAACAATGAATGAAATAAGAAACGGATATAAAATAAAAATAAAAAATAAAATAATTTAAAAAAATAATCGTATAAGTTTAATCATCACCATCATCATGCACAGCAATAAAAAAGTCACTAGTAACTAAGAGAAATTTGCAACAAGATCACCACTGAGCTCACTTCGATGCCACATTGCGCAAGGTTTCCATCCAAAAAATATGATGCACACGTGGACCCATTCTGACAGATGAATGGATCCTGTACTACCCACTTTTGGTGGAGTTAACTTTAATTGTTTCTGCCATTGCAAAATCTGCACACCTTGTTTCTTACGCCAATCTGGTGCTGGATGAGAGAACAGAGCTCTGCTGGAAAATTGAATCGACAGCATACGACAGACGTGACCGAGCCAACGTAATTTGTTTTTAAAACGAGCACTTGTTGGCCGATCCAAAAATACGTCGATGGATGCCAGCGTTGGTTATTCGTTGTTGGCAACCAACATGTGCTATGCTTCTCAAGCAACGATGTTCGAATGTCTATAAGCGCCTAAAATCATGAAACCTAAGGAGCTAAATCTCACTAGCGAACAATAAATCA
Organism: Eudiplozoon nipponicum; assembly: GCA_029291075.1. Lineage (NCBI taxonomy): Eukaryota > Metazoa > Platyhelminthes > Monogenea > Mazocraeidea > Diplozoidae > Eudiplozoon > Eudiplozoon nipponicum. The sequence continues at coordinate 27,720 of JAQBSW010005591.1, forward strand.
GAGCGTATAAATGCAAGCATAAGCACGACATGTAAGGCAGAGTTTAATACTCGCGTTTCTCCGTAAATGCCGAAGGTTATAGAAAGCTGCTCTAGATTTCACTACTATTATATTTACCACTTTAGACATATTGCTTGAACTACAGATAGATCTGCCAAGATATGTAAACCTATGACTCTGCATTCGCATAGTTGAAGTGAGTGATGGGTGATCATGTAAATTTATTTTACATTTAGGGATGCGCATTTCATACCGAAATATGGACGAACATTTGCTAATCTTCTCAAGGTGGACTGAGCAGATATCCTCTGCACTGTCAACATCGTCTAATCTATCTACTGCGAGAACTAAAAACATATCCAAAAGTGCTGTTCTAACTGGAACTATTAAAAAATTTATCAAAAGGGAAAAAAGTTGACAGCCTTGATTAGCACCACAGCCGTTTTATTATAGATTTTAACGCGACCAGAACTGCTTGTCAAGAGAAAGCGTATAATATCTACAAATTTTGTTGGCACACCAATTTTCGACAAAATATCGAATATAAAATTGTGATCCAACGAGTAACGTATATAATTGACGTCTAAAAAGACGGCTATTGTAGGACGGCGATATACATGTCGCTGATCAAAAACTTGCGTTAAGGAAAAAAAATTATCGCTACAACCTCATCCTGACTGAAATACGGCTTATTCCTTTCTGATATTTGATTCACTCGAAGCGCTACGACAGCGTATGCAAATCGAAGCAAACAGCCCAGATGCAATTCGAAACAAGCTTATACAACTATGGCTATCACACGAATTACGATTGCTTTTTTAAGATAGGAATGATAGTCGACTTATTCAAAGCAAGAAAATTGATCTTTCAAGTGTTCGTCTTACTCATCAAGAAGACTTATTTTATCAGTTATTAGATGGTTTGTTACTATTATTTTTAGTTTCACCTAAGTTTCACTCTATCAGACCTGGTTCATGGATAAGTACGAACAAACAGCGGCTATTTCGTAATGCGAACGCTTCTTCCATCTCCTCAGCGTTTCTGGTTCAAAAGGATTCAAGATCGACTTTTAAACTGTGATTAAGTTGACGTCTTACATTTCTACTATTATTGTTATGAGCTGAGACAGGTGGAACTTGGCGCATGGTTTCGAGTATTTCCATTGATTTTGTCGCCAACCAAAGATAATTTCTATGGAGGCGGAAGGACAATTGTATTAGATTTCTTACATCTATTTGAGTTTTATTCGTATTTACTTTCCCGGAAGATTTTAGTGAAGATCTACAACGGATAAATGCATAGTCTGAATCACATGTGTTCCAAAACGAACGGCAATCTTGGATGCAAAAACGCTATATATAACCAATTGCTACATGACTTATTTGAGTCCACAGTTGCCCGCGGACTGGAGAACTCTATGTGGCGAAAAGTCTTACACTATGTCTGAAGATTGTGCTACTTAAATATAATCTATTATTGTTAAATTGTATTGCCCGTGGAACCAGAGGTTTCGAAGTCAATAACGTGTAGAAAAGGATAATGCGATCAGGTCTGTAATGCTCGTAGGATCCTGTATTCTGGTTTCAGATGCACAAAATACACGTATTCTTTATTTATCCAACGATCGTTCGAGCACTTATTATATTCCAATGTTTTAATTTTCGCACATTAACAGGCCCGACGTTAAAACCTAACCCGGGTTTAAAGGATGCTACTGTACTTAAACTATTTTCTATATTTTGCTCAGTGATATGATCAGCGCCACCGTATTCCTAGTATCTATAGGAGCGCTATTGTTAGATGGGGAACAGACTAGAAAAGGGAAACAGCAGAATCGGAGATGGTGTCTGCAGTAATCCGATTTCGCATCTACACCAAACAAAAATTAGCGGATAAGGCGACTCTTTTTATCCTGTTCGACGGCCGATACAGTATGCATTCAGTATAGTTCATATCATTCACGGTTACATGTTGGCTATAAAAGACCACTATATTGCTCATTCCAAGTTATGATTGTTTGTATTCCGAGTTTACGTGCACTATGTCGGCCAACCAAGGCTGTTGAATAATATCTGCCCAAGTGCCAAAGTTTTCTTCAGCGGCATAAACCTGCTCATCGCGTCTGGTACACTTGCTCTCACTGTGTCACCACATTTAATTCCGTCTTACTGCGTAGTTAGACTAAACTAGATTCTTTAGATGAAACCGGATGAAGTCTGTGTCTCCATAAACCCGGCAAGGTTCATACTACCATTCCTGGGCTGACTAGCTTTTACACGCCGGTCGTCAGACCGGAAATTTCTTTGACTATGAGTCATGTCTGTGACTTCCGTCAAAACCACAGTCACGCAGAATATATAGCTTATAATTTAAAATGCATAAAAAGAATAGGATTGAATTAAACAGATTACTGTGTAAAAAGGTCGGTTATTTTCTAAAGGCTTATTTTAATGAAAAAAGGACTATGAAGATAACAACTACTTTTAATCGTTTCAGCGAAACTAAATTGCCTGCAGGCTCGTAGACACGATTGACTAGATACGTTCAAACATTACACATTTATATATAACATCGTTACAGCGAAACAATTCACGTCCAATATAACACAGCTTGCAATCACATAATTAAACATGTTTAATAGAGAATTTGAAAACAAAACATGCACCTACCCGTTTAATTGTATCATTTAAACTTGGCACAGGAAGAGTAGGCAGCATGTATTGGTAGCCATATAGACGCTGACTTCGACCCTTGGCAAGCCGTAAGAATAACTAAAATAAAACAAAAATAATAACTAAATAACTATATTTGATTCAAAGTACAAATTTCAAATAGAGCAAAGCCATCACAATTAAACAGTCGAAAAGACAGCAATTATATGTATCAGAATACAATTCATTAAAACGAAGTTTATCCTTGAGTAGAGAAGCAGACACCAAGAAACATTTTAAGCTTGACAATGGGAGGTACATATTGTTCTTCGTAAATGAGTTGAAACTTTTTCAAACTAAAAGGAGCTGTGCAGTCAGCACGTTTAAACACGTCCACGAAAACAAATGCCAAAAACACCAGGCATAGTTTGCCATAGTGTAGAAAAGGCAATTTATCCAGCAGCCCAATTTCGTCCTTATTGGGAACTCATCACGTACTGGCCAGAATTTGCCGGGGGCAGGACTCGAACCTGGGCACGTCTGATTTGGAATCTGATTCTCTAAAAACTGAGCCAACCTGCGGCGGGCGCGTAATTGAAGCATATTTTCGTTTGAGTAGCCGATCTACTTTAAGATCAAAGCGCAATGATATTGGTGAATGACCAATCGCTAGTGGTTAAGAGCCTATATTATGCCTCGGCATAAACTTAAAGCTTAGTAAAGAACGTGGATCCGAGTGACCTCCTTCTGCTCATGAACAACTGTAGACTCAAATAGATCATGTAAATAAGACCAGATGGTTCCATTCGTAACTGTCGTTTGTTTTGGAACACTAATGACAACTCGGACCAGGCTCTCATTCGTCATACTCTTAGACTCATATTTGCCAGCAAAATAATGAAATTATTATATATACTCAGACAACTTACTTCACAAAAAATTAACATTTTATTAAATCGATATAGATGATACAATAATCACATTAATTATACACAATGCAGTTATGTGGCATCGCAAGTTCTCAAAGATTAATACATTAGACCGGATTCTTGCTATTTCAGTTTATACTAATAATCGTCAAAATAAGAAGAGCAGAAAAGCCGATATAGAATCTGTATTCATCAAAAGTTCTAGTACAGATTTTTTTCGCACAATGGATCCAGGAAAATTAAGTCATGGAAACAATAACTGATAACAGAACTACGTATAAGAAGAATAACAAAAAAACTTTTTAATAACACAAGTAGTAATTAACTAGATAACACACAAAAGTGAGGCAAATTAAAACTCTACACAATACCATTATGAACAAGTTAGCATGGAAGCATAGAAAAGTCGGCAATACAGCTTCCTTACGGTTTTCACTATATCACGTCGTAATTAAAACCAAACAACGCTGCTAACTCTGACCAACTAAGAAAAGAAAGTTACGAAGATTATTCTACTTGATATCTACAAGATCGCCACTGAGCTGGATTCGATGCCATATCGAACAGGGTTTCTAATCAAGAACTATGATGCGCAAGTAGACTCCATCCTGGCAGACGAGTGGGTCCTATACTAACCAGCTGTCTAGATTTTCACTCTGCACTCGCAAAATAGAAGTGGTTGGTGATCCTGTAGATTTATCTTACAATTAGAGAATACGAATTTCACACCGAAACGCGGAACAACGTCTAACAATCTATTCTATAGTACGATACCTTCCAAGTCGACATCAACTTATCTACTACCCGAGAGAACTTAAGCACAAACACCCTGAAAGTATAAAAGTGTTGTTCATAATAGCAAAATTAAATAAAAAAAGAAAGTGGGCTGCTGGTATTAGAGATGTGTACTAATTCGTTGTAGACCTTAACACGACCAGAATATCGAATAAAACATTGCGATTCATCGAATTGCATTCACTCTTGAAGTCGGGAAAGCTAGCTATTGTGGGGCGGCGATACACATGTCGCTGTTCAAGACCAAGTATGTATTTATCAACAATGTGGAACACTAATCTCGTATTTCGGTCGCAGTTAAAAGTACTAAAATCAATCTCATCCCACAAAGGTTACAGAGCATCAGGTCACGGTGGTTTGCCACTGATATAATCTAAGGATAGTTATAACGTTCTTTGGTACGCAATTAAATAGGGTTTCGTACCAAATGGAATAAAGATACATTACCAGTTGCTTAGAGAAAGTCAACAATCATACTCATTATCATTCGTCCAATAACCATCTTTGTAAAGGCTTGAAAGAAGTCCTACGATATTATTTGCCTCGATTGTTTCACGTTGTCTCAGCACTTTGCACGAATCCCTATTTAGAATAGAACAAGCTATAATCCAACCAGATAAAGGTTGTTCATATCATATTTCTACCTTAGGGAAATTACTTGTGCAGCCAAATTTGTATCAACGTCCCACAACAGTAATCTTTCTAAAATTAACGATTGCATTGCAACATACTATCATGTATTCTACCAAAAAGTTGTATACATACTGGATTCTTTAAACTAGCACTTCTGATTGTGTTAGGATCTACATTGAATTGTTACCTAAACATTATTATCAGTGGCCTCCAACAAAAAAGTCTAATTACTGTTTTAGTCTAATACCGTAGTCTGCTCTTATGAGCTATACTCTTCCATAAGTTTACGACGCAAGAATCGAGATTTACTCAGGCGATAACTAGGTAGTATTGCTACTTCAATGATTTATTTTTGTCATTAGAATTCGATAAATGAGCGTCATTTCGTCTTGCATTATGAGATTTGCTCTCTCTCATTTTAATAACTACAGAAACACGCATTACTCACATCAACACTTCGTCTTCAAGATTAGGCTTTAGAATAAGCAAACAATTTCATATATCGTAACAGTCATATTAATATAGAACATATAAGTGAATAGTTAAACATTAGAATAGTAAAAGCAACAAAAGCTTTTTCTAACATTTGTCATTAATGCAGAAACGAGAGAATATCACGTCTTAAACATCGAATAAATAAATTAGCTATAAGTGCTTTTTTTGTTAAACGTTGCACGAGTTGAATGTTTGATATGCTTAAAAACATCGGACCATTGTTACCTAAACCTCGTTATCAACAATAGCTGCTGTGTTCTCGTAATTGTTGTTGCTCCTAATATTTCGGTTCCCAGATTAAAAGTTTAAAAACAAGTGAAAATTCAGTTGAAATGGTTTTATTTAATCTTATTGGTAGACATCATAACTATTACTAATATTTAACTCGATAGATGTGCGATAAACGTGTGGTCAAATGTCTATAATTGAGAAGCATTCATATAAATGTAACTACATGCACGCTTATATTCCACTAAGTTAAAATTCAGGGATCTCAGATAAGCACATATCCCTTTATGTATATAAATTTGACGGTAACCACTGAGCAATCCAGAGTAACTTAGTTATTTGAGCAAATGATTCCGAAGGATAAGTGCCCAGGTGTTAGACCTGTCCGCGTCAAAATCTGGACAGTTCGTGATGAGTTCCAAATTAGGACGAAACCGGTCAACTGGACGAATTTCCTTTTCTACATTATACAATGATTATTTTCCACTGTCAAATGTATGTACATAATAGGACAGGAATTTATATCAAGATCGCAAAATTGAGTTAAATAATCGTTAATCACCACTCTAACAACCAATATTCTTTCAAACTCATAAATTTTTTTGTTGTTTTACTAGATAAAAGCTCATAATATATGTATGAATTTATAATTGCGAAGTCTTCATGTAAATACAATTACACGAACGTATACGTCCAATTAAATGAAACTAAAGTGATCACAAATCATTAACACTTCACACACGTCTGACTAATTGTTGTGTTTTTACTGTGTGATACGACACTTTTGGGTGTCATTGATTAAGTAAAAGAGGAAAATAGTACTAACGCTCTAGTTTTAGATTCGTATGAGGAAAAATGATAAAAAATTTTAATAAATAAATTAATGAGAACAGGAGTTAAAACAGTGAAAGTTAAATAATTAACTTATAAAATAACTGACTAATGCAAAGTACATAGCAATATTTAAAGAAGACAATATTGAACACTAGGTTTCAATAATAAGTTTTTTACTCTAAAAAAGACATCAGATAATAGACAAAATAAGATTGCTAAAATTAAAGAATAAAATATTAAGTGAATTATTACGACTGATCATAAAATTAATTAACAAGAAAAAAATATATAATCACACAGTTAATCTTATTCTAGCATTCTTACTCTTAAACTGAAGTTTGTTTCCGGTGCTGATTTACACAAGCTTCGCTTCCTAACATTTGTTTAAGTTCGAGCCAAGTGGATTCGGCACCGCTGTTTCATACAGTATGCCATCTCTTGATTTAATTCCAACATAACCTCTAATCAATCTTACCAATCTACTTCGACCATATATCGATCTGCGTCGAAAACTATCCCAGTTGTTAGTATGACTAAACTGGGTAGACTACGATAAATATTCGATTTCAATGGAGCCTATTTCTCCCAACTACAGACTGATTGATGTACGATAAAAGTTGGACATATTTTGAGATAATAATCATCCTTACAAATAGAAATACAAAAACCGTTAGTAACTGACGCTTCACCGTCATACAGCCACGAGAGGAAAACAAATAATAAAAATATAAAAAGTACTAATAATTATGCAGTAAAATCAGCCAAATTCAACCATAATCAGAACGGGTAATACAGCACAGCTTGCTCTACTCGGACGATGTAAGCATGTGCATTATAATACTATATTGGAAATCTTGCGCTATATGGCATCGAATCGAACCCAATGTCGATCTTATTGCAATGTTCAAATAGAGCTCTATTACTCTTAACTGCCCTGTCTTAGGTTGGCATAAGTATTGATTTTTGATGAACTAGCACAAAATATTCACTGGTATGTATGGTTCGCGCATTCCTAGTGTGATGTAAGTAATATATGCTCGATTTTCGTTTGCATCGATGCTTTTTACTCAAGTCTGGCGAGCACTATTAGGAAAAAGCATCTGTTGTTGACGCGCCAATGGCCAATGAAACCTTCATAATTCGAAAATTTCCTTCAAGTCTTACATACTTGCCGTCAATTAATGACTATTCAATTCGTAATGTATTAACTTCACAATGAAAGCGAATTTAAGACTAAGTTATAATTTCTGTATTACGATTAAACCAGCTATGTACATGCGTGCTTTGCCGGTACTACTAGCAAGCGTCCGCTAGTTATAAGTCAGAGAATAACAATGGATGCGGAATAACATTTTTAAATGCACACCTACATAATAACATGTGATTATACATTTATAAACATAAATCCACATACGCGTATTCAAATACATAAAAAATATATCAAATAGAGAAATAATACAATTGTAAAGAATTATAATGGCCAAAAGCAACTATATAACATTATTTATTTGTCTATATTCCCGAATATCATTGAAGATACAAATGAAATTTAGATACTTACCAACCATATAGCATCAAGGGGGCGTATTTTACCAGGACTCGAATAGATCCAACCATGATAACTAAGCAGAATACGCAGAAACATTTTGTTCAACATCGCTCCGGTGGTCCACAGAATGCATGTAAATGTTAAACAGGCAGGCACATGAACATTCTTCCATCTGAACCATCTGAACAACATCAATATGAGACATATCAACATTAAAATTATAGACCGTAAAATAATTATTTTTTTTGCAAATAGAGCAAATCTATTTGAAAACCTGGAGCAAACAAGATGACACCCTGAAGCTAATATAATATATAATCTATTTATAGCGAGAAGGCGATATATTGTATAGCTTATGTAGATTTCCTCAGAGTTTACAACAATCGCATCATCCAGCGTGGATTTGATTATCCCTAACTTCGCAGTTAGATTGCTCATTTTTGCTCTACACTGATAAAAATAAATAAGCATATATAAAACATTTTGTCAAGCATGTTTACCAGTTGATATCGAGTCAATGTGAAAAGGCCAAATAGAAAGGGCAAAGAATCGAAATGAAATGCTTTCATACTGACATATCCAGAGAAACGAATAGAAGTTTTTATAACATTCGCTAGTTCCAGTTAATGTAGGGAAGCATAAAAATGGTGACGCTACCATCCCAGTTCTTGGTCAACACTCTTTTCATATAACGCACATTTAAATCCCTATTGTGATCTACAAGATTGGCTTTACGTCTTCGGTCGTGACTCTAGGTACTATTATAAGATAGGTTTGTCAATTTATGTGAAAAGGATACAAATACGATATTTTCAAAATTCTAGATTACAAGTTCTAGATACAGGTACTGCAGTAGCCCCATTATCAGCAGATGTTCTCATCTGATATATTAGAAAAAATAACCAACATGATTCCATTCTCAGATAAAATAGAGTAAAAATAAATGAAACTCCAAATTTGTAAAACCTAAATTAAGCAATTAATTTTTAAAATAAGCATAAGCGGCATCGTTATAATTGTTTTCTTTGTAATATAATGATAGTAATATTATACACTGCTTATATGCATCGTTAATACTTTGTAAAGAATAATGTGAAAAAAAGTAAAATTTAATCTTCCAGAGTGGCGACAAGAACATATACACCCACATACTAAATAGGTATATTCTCACTTCGTAAGTGAATATAGGCCAAATTTACGAAAATGCTGATAAAAAGAAGTTTTACACACAACGGGTAAGCACCAAAGTCATTACATGACAGAGGCTTTGATACCACTGAAAGCGATTTGCAATGAATACATAATTTCTGGAATTTAATGCTATTTGTAATGCACAGGAAAACATGTGATATATCTTCGAGACAAAATTGTTCCCTTAACGGATTGGTATACAGTAGAACCAAGAAAACACTGTGAACAAATCAAATTCATGAGAGTTCTTATTTCAGCCCTACATCTTATCTTTTGTTCTATTTTTACCTGTTTCTGAACATGTGAGCATAGGGCAGTGTCACTATAAACATAACAATACCAAAAGCAAGCATCGACCTATATTTATACGTCATATTTTATGTAAATGGTGGACGATTTATCAAATGATGGTCTCTTAGAATTTTTTTATTTCTTAATACATATTTTACAAAAATGTTTTTAACGTCTGAATGATGGTGACAGAGCACCGCAATGCATTCCACGAAACTGTACGCTACCATATATTTCAGTTGGTTTTAATAACGCGTAATAGCCTAATGGCGATATCAAGTGACAAAGAATCACAAAATAGTAGCCCAGAAAATAAATCTATAAGTGTAATTTTGTCTGTGATGCCAATTTTCTCGGAATAACAGCTAGATTAGCCTCTCGAGTATACAAGCATATTAAAATTTGAGATAAACCATATAGAAACAGCATCGCTAAATATGCTGCTACATAGCATTTTGTGGTATTTCAACTGAGTCATAGTTGCTTGAAGCCCTTTAGAATTATAATTGACGAGATGCATCGTACAATTTATCTAAAAGCAAGACTAATCCTTTTCTCCAAGAAATTTCACCAATACCATTGCGTGTTTTCATTGTAGAGGTATATTTTATACTCAATGTAACTTTACAAAATTGTAGCATGCGACATAATTTCAAGTTCAGATATGCTTGAGTACTGAATCCCAACTATATTAGAAAATTAGGTTTATACAACATAGTTAACAAGCCAATTCCTTTGATCGAAATCATACTCATAAACAGGTAGATTTCCATGTGTTCTGCAATTAAATAAATATAAGGGAACCACACATTGCTGAACCTTTCAGTTGATAAATTTCTTATATATCAATTAAATAATAATTGATTGTGCAGGTGGTGGTAACAAATCTTTATATCAAGGTTGCGAGCTTGAAGAAAACACCAAGCCCACTGTATTTAACCGGCCGTCGAACATAAAAAAATTACCACCAGATGCTCGCACTGACGCGTGAATGCCCGATTAATACGTATACGAGATCAAGCACAAGTAACTTTGCTTTTTCAAATTTACCATTTAAATATCAGGTATTTCGTACTGAAAAATAAAAGAATCTTTTACATTACGCTGTATAAACCGTCTTTTATTATAGTTATATATCACTTGAAAAGGTGCTTCTTAAATTTCGACATATTTTGTAATCTATTGAATTTTTTAATAATTCTGGCAGTATTTTTATAAGAAGTTGCCAAAAGTTCATCATAAGTGTTAAACTATTGCGAGATTAATAAAAGGAATCACTGTTTCTTACTTTGAGAAGTGATAAACAGACTGGGATTTCACAAATGTTACACTACATACAGTTTAAAATATTTCCAGCGCGATTGGTTCTATAAAAACGTAAAACAATCAGGTAGATTTATATGTCTCTTCAATTGATCAACTTTGGTGCTAGACTTCTAGATTTAACTCCATTCAAGTTTCTCATGGTTAATATCCTACAGCCATTTTGCACAATATCCACCTACCAAATTTTACAACACAATCTAAGCCTTCTTCCAAAAATTTTCTCCTAATGCAACATTTAAGTCAGCAATAGCAAACCTTTACCAAAAAGTGATTGAATAAATGCCAATCTCCAATATAATAAAATATTTATCAGCAAATAACTCTAAACTTACTAAGTTAGTACAAATAGTTCGTAATAAAAAACAACTGTACAACGTAAAAGAATACAGAATTATCAGTATGAATCTGAAAATTTGACTACTCAAATAAATATCAACCTAAACACAAAAGACAAATAGATGCAATGTTAGTAACCAAGAACTAAGACTTGCACAAAAAACACAATAACAAGCTGTATGCGCTATACACCATTCACACAGTAAACCTTCACCAACAAAATTTTCCATCTTCAAATATGCCACAACACTCATTTCCTGTCCTAATAAATAGGATATTTTTATACGAGCTCAATAATAAAGAAACCAACATTTTGAGACATTTGTATTCTTCAGAACATTTTGCACAATAATCCAATTGACATTTTACAAAGCACGCTGCCAGTTATTCAAGTGGACATTCTGCGCAGTGGGTTAGAAAAGTTAACGTATTGAAAAAGCAATATACTATTATTATTCTAAGAAACCATTTGATCACAGTAAATTCTGAATAAGTAATTTTAATTTTATTATCAAATGACAATATTACATTTCAGGTAATCTAAGAGAACCTCAACAGAGTTCAATGACGATCTGTGTCCATTTGATATCTTGAGCTCCTTCAGCTTCGCCTATTAAAGCAAGCTGACAGTGTCTCACTTACCTGGGAGCGTTGCTGCAGTAAGGCACACTAGATACCTGCTACTGAAGTCTTTAAATATCGCAAAAGGAACTGATATCAAGTCTTTATCTTAGTCTTTACATCTGTTTTACCTACACGAGGCATTGCTACAACGCTGCTTGAAGCACTTATATTTCGCAATTTGCACCAGTCCCACTGAACTCATTATGGATAAATATTATCATGCACAGCTATACAAACGCCAAACGTGACTAATGCTTCCCTATCATATATCTATAAGAAGCAAACATTGTAATTTGTATTGTTCATGATTATGTGGACTGTAAAAGAATGCTAGGTCGCCCATTCCGAGTGGAGATGGTCTGTATTCGAAGTTTTCCTTCTAGATAGTATACCAACCAAGGCTGATTAGTATTATCTGCCCAGATGCAAGTGGCCAAAGTTCTCTTCAGCAACCGAAACTTGCCCTTCGCATTGGGCTTTCTTGTTCTCATTCCCGTAAGCGCATCTAACAATAAAAGTTACTGCGCAGTTAGACCAAATTCGAGGCTTCAAGTGAAACGGGATGATGGCTTTCCAATTAGACACAGGCTGACTAGCTTGTGCCCGCCGGAGTTTCTATGGCTACTGACCACACAGTCCTACTTTTGATTTTTATCTTGATCTTATCAAATGTTAGGTCAGACGGCCTCTATTATCAAATAAAAGCTTATTATGGCTATAACCACAAATTCTGTCCAGGATGTACTCTACGGCCTATGGGCTAAAAATTACTCAATTAAATCAATTATTTATTATTCATGGATTTATGTAGTATGTTTAAGTTATTTTCAATGATAATAAGAATAATAATCGGTAAAATTACCAAAATCAACTTACATTCTATAAAGATATTCCAAATAGTCAACACCATAAACACTAACATCAAAACCAAAATAGCTCGCGCCAAATACGGCTAATGCAAATATCCACCAGCTTGATGGTTCAAAAGGATAAAAACGATTATAGATTGAATTCTTAAATCTAACTATGCGTTTGTAAGTTGATCTCAAGCTAGAAGCAAACACAGCTTTAATTGCTTGTCTATTTAGATTGACAGTAACTCCTTCAGATGTAACCGTAAACGAAAATGCAACGGCTGAGTGTGCTTCAGCCATACTTTACTTTTTATGTAGGATAAGTAACGATAAATACGTTGCAACTCCAATAATGATTAAGTTTGATATAGTCAAGTCCATAATCATAAAGAATAACCTAAACTAAATCAAATTTATAAATATTATATATATATAATTTTTATTTTATTTTTTTTTAAATTTGATTTGCGAAAGAAATGCATTAATAAACATGTGCAAGGAATCTATCTGTCAGAAAATACCAGCAGAAAAGTTGAGCTTAATTCGAAATATTTACGGCCAGTGGTTTGCAAATAGCACCTCAAAACTAATATATTAGGATTTATATAAACCAAAAATAAAAATTTATAGTTATAAAATAAATCACCTTTCAAAACAAGACGGCCCTGAATTAGTCTGTTAACAATACTTATGGGATTACGGAAGTTAATTATTTTGTTAGTGATCAATAAACTCCTCATATAATAATAAATCGAAATTTATTTTCGGACAATTGATGTAATCGCTGGTCCCATAAGATAATTTTGTGTTTTTTTAAAAAAATATTATAATTTTTGCCATTTTCCACTGTACATATTGTTGAAGATTTTGTCTTTTTTGGTGATTTTTACTTTGGTGAGATTTTGACTAGCGTGATACACTTTGCTGGGCTGAGACACTTCGTCAATAAAGTGTTGAAGTTTGTAACGAAATTATAATTCTTTATTTACTTTACGGGAAGAATCTCAAATTTGTTTTAGAAAATTGACGTGGATATTTGTTTTCAAGGTCTACAAAATTTCGTTCCATCATCTGAGGTATTCAGCGAGACGGCGAGCACACTTATTGTCATAGTAAATATATGGTAATTAATTTTATTTTAACGTTATGGCCAACAATGATATAATTGAGGATACAGAGCAATTAGCAGGAGGACTTATGAAATGAAGTATAAAAGTTAGTTCTGAGAGATTCAGATCTAAGCTAGATGATCATACCGCATATATGGATTGTCCTGGCCTCTACAAAAGACGGCGACCACTCCAGAATCCATTATGCGCAAAAATATGCTTAGCTGGTTGAGTTAGCCGCAATTCCATGGACCAGAAAACCATTCTGAATGGGTCGAAGAAGCAAATTTTTATTTTAAACTAAAAAGAATGACCGATACTGCAGAAATATTTGCTTTGTCCTGTTGGGGTTTGTCTTAGTCTGTGAAAGTAATCTGTTTATACTCCGCAAATTTGCTACGGAGAGTCAACCTGTAAATGCATTTAACCTTCTAATGGAAGAGCTTCATCGACGAGATCAAACCGAGAGGATAGAATAGATTACTGACTTATTACACCAGGAGAAGATGGGAAATCAATTCTCACCTGAATTTTATGGCAGACTTTTTCATAAATCAATCGAGCATGATATTTCTGAAGAAGTTATGAATAGTATATTTGTATGTCTATGATACATTTGAACTAGAGTGTCCATAGAAGATCAAAGGATTGGATAAAGTGTATCGCCAGAAGGAACCTTAGGTGCATGCAGTAACAGTAGATTCGTGCCTTGAGCAGCAACTCAGACATTCTAGAGAGACTCTTGACTGTAACGAATGAAACAAGTGTGTTGGATAAAAGCTAAGACGGAAAATTTCAATAGTGAAATAATTTTTGAAATGATGTTGTGGTGTAAAATTATATTTTCTCTTAATGCTGCGTTTTGCGTAATGGTAATATAATATATATATATATATATATATATATATATATATATATATATATATATATATATAGATGATTAGGGAGGTTGGACTCATACTGTTGCTTATATCCATATATATGTTTTTATACATATTGACATGTATTTTATATATTGATATAAGGTATGACTAACGTAATAAATATATAGTAAGAATAGAAAATATTCATGTTTAACAATTAACAATGGTCCTTCTTCTAAATATATATATATATATATAAAGGTGTTACGATATTATATTTAGATATATATGTATATAGATATAATGAATTATTTTAGTCACATGAGCAAATAGTCTTATGCAATTATTTCTATGAGTTGATTAACTTCACATTGTGCTTACGATTAGTTTTTTGAAAAAAGGTTAGTTGTCCATACTATCTCTCTCTTTCTCTCTTTAATCTTTCACCTAAGCGTCGCTATGACATTCACTCTCCGACCCTATAGAAAGGTTTGCCTCGGCCTGGTGGTGCTTACCTGAGCGATTAAAAAAGAATCTGTTTAGACTCAGGAAATTTGTCACTGAGAACGAACCAGAAAATGCATTTGAGCTTCTAGTAGAAGAACTCCATGGACGATATCAACCCGAGAGGATTGAACGGATGACTGACTTATTACGTCAGGAAAAGATGGGAAATCTACTTCCATCTGAATTTTATGACAGACTAATTTCAAAATCCATCGGGCTTGATATATCTGAGGAAGTTATAAATAGTATATTTGTAGCAGAATTGCCTGCTAGACTAAGAGCCACATTGGATGTATATGATACATTGGAACTAGAGTGGCCCAAGAAGCTCAAAGGGTTGGACAAAGTGTATCGTCAGGTGGAACCTAAGGTGTATGCAGTAACCGCAGATTCACGCCTAGAGCAGCAACTCAGACATCTCTCAGAGAGGCTCCTGACCATTGAGAATGAATTAAGTACCCTCCGCAGGGATGTGGGTTGGATAAAAAGCAATAAGGAAACTTCCAACAGAAGTAGGGTAAATTCTCGGAGTCAACGTTCAAATTCCAAGCATTGGAGAGGCGAATCGCGTGAGAGTGTACAAGGACCACGCGAGTGGTGCATATCGCATCGCAAATACGCCGAGTTTGGAAAATGTCAGGAGGGGGGATGCACATTTCCAAAGTTGGGTGGTCCCCGATGGAAAGGAAGTAGTCTTCCTGTAGCCTGGTCGAAGCTGCCGGAAAACTAATTGAGCCCCCGCTAATAGGAGCCGTAGGGGGGGTTGCGCAAGCAAGGCTCCAAGGTATGCATATTCGTGGCATACTAAAAACATCGAAGTTAGGTTCGGAAGCTTCGATGGAAGAGACGCGCAGTAATATAGTCCGTAAATCTGTTAGATTTCGGCTGGCAGATAATCTTAAAGAGGTTGCTGGTTATAGCAACAATAAGTTCGTTATAACTGATGAACTTAGTGGCCTAAAATTCTTAATAGACACGGGTGCAGAGGTGAGCATAGTTCGATCTGATGTGGTGGAAATTGATAGCCCCACATTCGATTACCAACTATGGGCTGCTAATGGAAGTCCAATTGAGGTTAAGGGAGTTAAAGAATTGTCAGTGACATTGGGGCAGAAATCTCCATTTACCTGGAATTTTCTGGTCGCTGATATAAAGGATAACATCATTGGGATGGACTTTTTGATCCATTTTAATCTCGCTTTAGATCCCAAATCTAGGACCATTGGACAAAGCACTGGGATAGTGACTTATGCTGAGACTGGGACCTCAGTAATTAGGTCAGTGAGACTACCCAGACCCGTCGTCGCCGATGACCTGGCGGATGTCCTCGAGAAACACCTGGCCGTGTTTCTGCCATTCAATGCTAAGCGCAAGAGTTTAAAGACAGGCATAGAACACCAAATCGAGTTGGTGGAGCCACTACCTTGTTCGCCTAAGTCTCAACAGTTAGAACAACACAAGCAGCAAGTTGCTTTTAGAAGAATTTAAGCGGTTGAGAGAAGATGGAATTTGTAGGCGTTCAAATTCCCACTTTGCATCTCCAATAGTGGTTGTTCCCAAACCTGAACCAGGTCAATGGAGGGTTTGTGGTAACTATCGTCTATTGAATTCGGTAACAAAAGGCGATTCGTATCCTCTACCGAACCAGAGTACTTTGCTCAGGGATATAATGGGGTATGAGGTATACACAACTTTAGATCTGCAGAAAGCGTATTATCAAGTACCTATGGAGGCAGAATCTATACCGCTCACAGCAGTGCGATTCCCTGGAGGAGGATCGCATGAATTATTATGTATGTCTTTTGGGTTGAAGAATGCAAGTCAGACATTCCAGCGTCTAACAGAGGAAGTTATTCAAGACTGTTCATTTGGTAGAGTGTATATAGATGACATCATTATATATAGTCAATCTAGGGAGGAACACCGGGAACATTTGGACATCGTTTTGTCTAAGCTGGAACATTATGGATTGGTAGTGAAACCAGAAAAGAGTAGGATTGGTTGCTCTACCGTAAAATATCTTGGACACACCATTTCCAAGGATGGAATCAAGCCCTTGGAAGACAAGGTACAAGCAATCAAGGATGTGCCAGAACCTAGAACTGTACGCCAGTTGCGTAGATTTTTGGGCATGATTAGCTACTATCGTCGGTTCATACCAGGTTTAGCTGGAATTTTGGGTTCGCTAACTCGACATTTAGTTCGTGAACGAAGCACAATCAAGAAGTCCTGGCCTATTAATTTTAGCCAAGACGACAAGGAAAAATTCCAGAGGGCCAAAGATCTGTTAAGCCAAACAACCACATTAGCACCTGTGGATTGGACTAAGCCGTTTGAGCTGGTCACAGATGCTTCTGATGTAGCCATAGGAGCAGTGTTACATCAACGGGAAAATGGTATAGTCAAGCCGATAGGATTCTATAGTCGGAAACTCCAAGATCGCGAGAAGCGATATGATACGCTTGGAAAGGAGTTACTAGCAGTTTATTCTGCAGTGTTGCATTTTGAGCACTACCTAGATGGACATCAGTTTATGATATTAACTGATCATAAACCGTTGTTGAGTATCCTTGGGAAAGCAAACAGGCTAAATTATTCTCGGCGGGTGAATTCACAAATAACCCGACTCGCAGAATATGATTTTACCATAAGTCATATCTCAGGAAAAGATAATGTGGTGGCAGACACTCTCAGTAGACCAGACGTATCAGATGAAGATATGATTCGTTCAGAGTCACTCGTATGCTCTATTGTATCTTCTAATGATTTTGTCCAGCAATTGATGGAAGCACAAGGTTCTGATCCTTTAGTAGCTGTGTTGGAAAAGAATCCTGTATATACACGCAGGAAGATTGGAGATAAGTGGTTATTATGTGAAATCTCCAGGAGCCAACCTAGACCTTATGTACCGCTAGAATTAAGGTATAAGGTAATTCAGCAGCTACATGAATTCAGTCATCCTTCCATTAAGGCAACTATCAGGATGGTCACTGATAGATATGTATGGCCAAAGATGTCGAAAGACATAAGAGCCTGGGTAAGGACATGTGCCCAGTGTCAAACTTGTAAAGTTTGGCGTCATACCAAAACTGAAATTAAAACGATTGGTATACCAGCGGGTCGATTCATGCATGTTCATATTGATATAGTAGAAATGCCTGAGATTTCCGGCCAAAAGTATTTACTCACGATGGTCGATCGGTTCAGTCGTCAGTTTGAGGTAGCAATCCTGAAAGACATGACAGCTCAAGAGGTCTTACTTATGTTCTTGCATAATTGGGTGTCGCGATATGGTGTACCAGTTGGATACATGATTTGCCCGTAGTTTTGTTGGCAATGCGAAACAGATACAGAGTTCAGTTAGGAACATCCATAGCAGAACTTGTTTATGGAGAGCCACTGAGGTTACCTGGAGATATTCTAATAGAAACTCCAAGTTGTCTCGATTGGGCCTCTAGTTCAGTAGATTGGTTTGTTGGAGCATTGAGAGATAAAATGAGTCGTTTAGCTCCAACCAAAACTAGAAGTCCAAAGTCTAAATGCTATGTATACATAACTAACGAAAACAGACAGAATTGTCTGACTCCATTCTATAAGGGGCCATATAAAGTCACTCATATGACTGATAATAAATCATTTATAGAAAGAAATGACACTGTAGAATGTGTAACACTGGATCGCTGTATTCCACAGTTTATTTGGACGGAGGAGGAGACTGAGGAACAGTATTCACCGAAGTATCCAGAAGTTGAGGCGAGATGTGACTCAGAAATTGGTGAGAAAAATGAAGTGTCGAATAAATATGGTAAAGAAGTAAAGATTAAAACCAAGACAACTGAGAATCAAGAACAATGCGATATGAATATGAAATCTGGAGAAGTACCAGCACAACTTGTTGAAACTCGGTCGGGAAGAGTCATCAAGAAACCGAAGAATGAAGACTACATCATGTATGGTTAATCATCTTAAACATGAGGGAGTATGTAGAGGTTAAATTAATTATCAGACAGAAATTAACCTCTCATATAAAAATAAATCGATTTTAATTTTTGGACATTTGATGTTATCGCTGGTTTCGTAAAACAATATTGTAATTTTTGAAAAATATTGTAAAATTTTTTGAAAGTTCATTTGTTCATATTGTCGAAGTTTTGGACTTGTCTTGTGAAAAGAAATGAGAGAGTTTTGATCTGAGTTTCTGAATTGCATGAGCGGGACACTGCATGGTTCATCTCCGATTACTTTGTGAATAAAAATTTGTAATCTTCTCGTCATTTTGGTGTTTTTAATTATCAGCGAAAAGAACCACAAGTTTGCTTTGGGTAATTTAAGTGAATATTTGTTTCAAGGTCTTGTTCTTTCCAGTTCAGTAAATTTGTGGACATCAGCGTATCCGGGTAAGCTTACTTAATTAATATAATATATAAATTACAAGTAATTTAATAATATCATGTCTGGTTTATTAAATACTGAGGATGCAGAGCAGTTGGCTAGCGGACTTAAGGATTGTAGCTTAAGAGATATTTCAGAGGAACTTAAGTGTTCCAAGATAGATGATCATTCCGCATATATGGATTTTCCGGGCCTGGCATCCAAGAGACCCCTTTATGATAGTGACCTAAGGGCCTCTACACTGCTCCATATTTGAACTAATTTGTTGCTATGTGCGCAATACCTCATACACCATTGTATACATTAGAGTTCCCGGCTTTAAATAAAATACAATATATGACATTCAAGGTTTCAGTTTTTTATCATTTTGAATTTTGATTACCGTGGCATAGTAGCAATAAAGTTATAAAAAATGACAAAATGTTCGATACTGTCTCTCTCCCTTACAATATTCTGCATACGAGATGAGATTACGTATACCGGGAATTTGAGATTGGTGAGGTAATGATTGGTCGGCTAATTATAAATAGTTATATATTGAGTTTAGTTACTGAGACAAATTCATTGATTAAAAATAGTGTTGAGTCAATTATATATAAATAGAATGGTTTTGGAACGAGGTTACCACATTTGCTTAAATCTGCTATTGTGAAGTTTGTACTGTGCTGTGTTGCCCGAGGATGGTGCTGGAAAGTAGGCACCGAAACGTCGCCAGTAAACAAAGATGTGATAGAACCACATTTTCAGTTGAAAAAAGAAGAATTCAACCCGATCAAAGACAAAACAAAATCGGAAAGTGTGAAGAATCGGATCTTTGTGTAACTGCCCGTGTACAACTATTACCCGCGTACGCAAAACGCGGCAATGAAGAAAATTTCAATAGTGGTAGGGAAAAATCTCGGGATCGACGGCCAACTTTCAAGCATCGGGAAGGCGAAACCCGTGAGGGTGTTCAAAGACCACGCGTGTGGTGCATTTCGCATCGTAAATATATCTAACTTGGAAAGTGTCTGGGCAATGGATGCAAGTTTCCACGGTTGAGTGCTACTCAAAGAAATGAAAGTACTCGTCCTGTGGCTCGTTGTAAATTACCGGCAAACTAGTAGATCTCCGGCTAGTAGGAGCCGTAGGGGGTTGCGCATGCAAGCCTCCAGGGAAAGCATGTTAGAGACATCCTAAATTCCTCAAAGCTACGTTCAAAAGCTTCGATAGAAGAAAATCGCAGTAGTTCGGTCGATAAATATTTTAGATTACGTCTGGAAGGTAATCCCGAAGAGGTTGCTGGCTACAGTAACAATAAATTCGTGATAGGGCATGAACTAAGTTGGTTAAATCTCTTAATAGACATGGATGCAGATGGGAACATAGTTCGATCCAATGTGGTGAAAATTGATAGCCCAACATTCGATTTTCAACTATGGGCTGATAATAGAAGCCCAATTGAGTTTAAGGGAGTCAAAGAATTTTCAGTGACACTGGGAGAGAAATTTCCATTTACTTTGAATTTTCTGGTCGCCGATATAAAGGAAAATAGCATTGGTATGGATTTTTTATCCATTTTAACCTTGCTTTAGATCCCAAATCTAGGACCATTGGACTAGGCCCTGGTATAGTGACTTATGTAGAGACTGGGACTTCAGTAGTTAGGTCAGTAAGACTATCCGGACCCGTCGTCGCCAATGACTTGTTGGATGTCATCGAGAAACACCTGGCCGTGCTTCTAGTTTTCAATGCTAAGCGAAAGAGTTTAAAGACAGGCATAGAACACCAAATCGAGTTGGTGGAACCATTAACCTGTTCACCAAAGTCTCAATCGTTAGAAAAACATAAACACATGGTTGCAATTGAAGAATTTAAGCGGTTAAGGGGAAAAGGAATTTGTAGGCTTTCAAATTCCAACTTTGTATCTTCAATAGTGGTAGTTCTAAAATATGAATCAGTTTAATGGAAGGTTTGTGATAATTATCATGTATTGAAATCTGTAACAAAAAGTGATTCGTATCCTCTACGGAATCAGAGTACTTTGCTCAGGGATATAATGAGGTATGAGGTTTATTCTACGTTAGTTCTGCAGAAAGTATACTATCATGTACCTATGGAGGCAGAATCTATACCGCTCACTGCAGTGCGATTTTCTTGGGGAGGATCGCATGAATTCTTATGCATGGCTTTTGGTCTAAAGACTTCAAGTCAAACATTCGAGCGTCTGACGGAGGAGGTTCTAGAAGACAGTCCATTTGCTAGAATTCATATAGATGACACCATTATATGTAGTTAATCTAGGGAGGAACACTGGGAGCAATTGGACACCGTGTTATCTAAGCTGGAACGTTATGGGTTGGTAGTCAAGACAGAAAAATGCAGGATTAGTTGCTTTACTGCTAAAATTCTTTGACACTCCATTTCCAAGAATGGAATTAAACTCTTGGAAGATAAGGTCCAAGCAATCGAAGATGTGCCAGAACCCAGAAATTTACGTCAACTGCGTAGATTTTTGAGGATTATTAGCTATTATGGTCGTTTTTTACCAGGTTGAGCTAGAATTTTAGGGTCGTTAACTCGACATTTAGTTCGTGAACAGAGCACGAACGAGAAGCCCTGGTCTATTTATTTTAGACAAAACGACAAGGAGAAATTCCACAAGGCCACAGATTTGTTGAGCAAAATTACCACATTAGAAACTCTGGATTGGACTAAGCCCTTTGACCAGGTCACAGATGCTTCTGATATAGCCATAGGAGCAGTGTTACTTTAGAGGGATAATGCTGCAGTTAAGCCGATAGGATTCTACGGACATTATACCGAAACGAATTAATAGGAAATTGTGTAAACTAAGAATTAAACGAGATAATATAATAAAGTGTAGTCTTATCAATAGTATTAAACAAATGAGGTTAGATCTCATTGATAACGAAATTAATTCATCACTGCTGATAATTCGGCAAAGATCAGAACGAATTATTTTGGCCAAAATGAAGAGTAATCCTAGACTAGGATACAAACTCCTCACAGATTATAGTAAATATAAGGAAAAGTTAAAGCTTATATTACCTGTGGATAAAACTGAGTATGAATTTCTCTGTGAATTGGATGATGTATTTGGCAATTTGATATGTAATCCACAGAATGAAAGAAATTTTATGGAACTACCTGATCCTTTGGGAGACCAGGAATAAGGACTTGTTATTGACAGTGATGAATTGATAAAATTGATGTTAAAAATCAAATAAAAAAAACAAAAAGATCACTTTGGTATTTCGATTGATAACCTGCTTCAATTACCCTTAACTTTTAGGAATGTGCTCTGCAACTTTATAAATAGAATTTTGAAGAATGGGAAATTACCAATCGATATATTAACGATAGTAGCTAAGCCGTTGCCAAAAGTAAGTAAGCCAACGTGCGCCAGTGATTATAGATTAATATATTGTAGGGGTATTTTGCGGAGTTGCTTTCTAGTTCGTGATTTTTTACCCCTACTACATATCAATGGTAGTCATTATTACTACCCGTGCACCCAATCAGTCTCTGATCCCTTTCGGATGCTTGATATGAGAAGACTGAAGAAAGGTTTCATAGATATATTCCACACAATGTAGCATATATAAATATAATTCACTGTTAATCCGAATTGAATGAGTTGGTTGGCAATAATACAGATTTTAATGCAAAAGTATGTTTTAAATACCGTTCACAATTAAACTAAATTGTCCGTCTTCTAGACGGCAAAAATAAAAGTGATTTATGTCTATAAAGTGAAATGTTTAGCACAAATGTCTGGAATGTAATGAGTAGTCAAACGATTAAAGATACATGATAATATGAGCCTAGTAAAATTATTTATGTTCATAAAGGAAAATGTTTTGTGTAAACCGTTTAAAGATTTAAATGTCAAACAACTCACAAATGTTTAACTCCTTGTTTTTTATAGTAAACAATCAATCATTTTCATAGTAACGAATAATCAGATTTAATGAGATAAATTCACTGACACAATAGTCCACCGCGTGATCCTCTCGGATCGCGCGCGGTTCTGTCTATTTTATAAAAACACTATTAATTACAAATAAAATTGCAGTTCAAGAAATATCGATTAAAACTGCTTGAAACTAAAAGAGATTGTTCCTAAAATCGCAGCTAAGAGAAATATTGTTTAAGGACAGAGTTAAAATATTTGACCTTAAAGAGCACAGCCTTTGTAAAAATTGACCTTCGTTGGGTTGTAACACGGAGCCGCGTGTTACACTATAATAGAACGATTGATACTAGATCATTTAGAACGTATGTTGCCGGCTGATTTTGATTTATGTCAACATGGCTTTACGAAAGATAGATCGACAACTACTAATATGCTTTCTATGTGGAAACATGTAATTTCATTAGATGAGAATAAATTAGATGCATTAATTGTATTTATAGATATTTCAAAAGCCTTTGACTCTATATTTATCGATAATATTTTGAATGCGATTAGTTTGTTGAATATTGATCCGAATATTTTTAGATTACTTAAATACTATCTATATAATCGAAGAATGAGTATTCAAGTAAACGATTTGATATCAAAATCGAAACGAGTAACGAGTGGAGTTCCACAGGGATCAAGCTTGGGGCCAATTTTATTTAAAATTGTATTTGCACATTTGGAAACTAAGATCCTTAACGGTCGAGTTTGCAAATTCGCTGATGATTTAAAATAATCTTCCCAATTGATCCAAAAATGTCGAATTCTCCAAAAATAATGTGACGTTAGATTTGTATGATTTGAGTAGATATTTGATTACACTAGGGCTGAGAATAAACAATAAAAAGACGAGAGCTTTAAAAATAGGTAACAGAACAAACTTTCATTATGTTTATTTTCATGATGCAGTGATTAATGATGTGTTTGAAATTAAACTTATGCAAGAAATTAAGGATTTAGGTATAACTATTCAATGTACAGCTTCTGCTGAGAGACATATTGAAAGAATAGTAGGTAATGCCAAGAAAAGATGGGCACTAATAAATCTAAATATCTTATCGAATGACATAAAACTTAAAATGTATATCATATGGATTAGACCAATACTAGAATATGTTGTTGCTACTTGGAATCCATTAAAAAGGGATTGTCCAATAAGATAGAAGCTGTACAAAGAAAAGTTGTGAAACAAATTAGTCCTATCTACTGCACTATATACGCCTCTAGATTACAGTTTGTGTCATTGCAATCTTTGTGGTTTCGGAGGATGTGCTATTGCATAAAAGTTTTCCATCTGAACCAGTGTACTGGTGCCTATATGACTCCGATAAGAAAGAGTCATGAAGTTGGAACTAGATCTGGGCATTTGGCAATATCTCCTCCTTTGGTGGGGAATGTTGCGAGCAAGTTATTCTCTTTCTCGAAAATCTACAAAATTTATAACCAATTGCCAAAGGGGCTTAGAGAATTGCCTCCGTCTAAGATGTCTTTTAAATTTTTATCTACTGAACTTGAAAAAGTCTACAATCCTGCTGATATTTTTTATATTGGTTATGATAATACTTTCTCATGGTTGAATAAAAGACAAGCATAATTGTTATCGGAAACAGATTTTCTTGAGATTTTCATTTCCAAGTTTTGTTTTATCATAATTGAAATGCTGTTTATTATATCATCATGTTAGTCAACAATACATACACCTATTGCTAGTCATGGTTCTCAAATTTTTGCATAATGTTTCACTCGAATTATACCTTAATTGTTCCTATTTTGATAATGTTGTAACACGCGGCTCCGTGTTACAACCCAACGAAGGTCAATTTTTACAAACACTGTGCTCTTTAAGGTCAAATATTCTAACTCTGTCCTTAAACTATATTTCTCTTAGCTGTGATTTTAGGAACAATCTCTTTTAGTCTCAAGCAGTTTTAATCGATATTTCTTGAACTGCAATTTTATTTGTAATTAATAGTGTTTTTATAAATTAGAGAGAACCGCGCGCGATCCGCGAGGATCACGCGGTGGCCTGTTGTGTCATTGCGGATTTATTTCACTTAATTTAGTGTCCACATAGAAGAATGGATTAATAGTTTGACATGAACTGAAAATATTGCAAGTAGTAAGCTAAAGCTTTGTTAGTTTTTTATCATTGAAGTCTTTAAACAATTTACATCTTCATTTTTAATGATAACTTTTAACGATGATTTTTACATGTCATCATATGTTTTAGTCGATGGTATAAATACAATTCTGTTCAGACATTTGTGTAACAATAACCACTTGTGTATAAAACATTTTACTTTATAAACTTAAATCACTTTTATTTTTGCCGTCTAGAAGACGGACAATTTAGCTTAAGTGTGAATGGCATTTAAATCATATTTTTGCATAAAAACCATTTTTACAGCTGACAAACATATATTCAATTTTGACTAACTGAGAATAGTGTTTAAGATATAATTTTACATTAAAAAATCTGTATTATTACCATCCAACTCCTTCAATTCAGATTAACAGTGAATTATATATATGTGCTACATTGTGTGTAATATATACATGAAACCTTTCTTCGGCCTTCTAATATTAACCATCTGAAAAGGAACAGACTGATTGAATGCTCGGGTAGTAATAATAGCAACCATTGATAAGTAGTAGGGGTACAAAATCAGGAACGAGATAGCAACAGCAAAAAGTACCCCTACAATGTATCTATAATTCTCTACAACCGATCTTTCTGTTATTGATTTGTTGTATAGTACAACTAGTGAGATATACTTATCTATATATGACTAATTGCAGAATTATATGTGATGTGATAATTTTTTAAATAAATATTTTACATTTTCCAATTTTATTTTTCGATGGAATATGTGTGGTTTGAATCCAAATAAAGATATTCTATTCTATTCTATTCTATATTGTAATTTTTGTAATTTTCCTTTCTACACTTTGTAGAAGATTTTGACTTTTTTGGTGATTTTCACAATAGAATCTTGTTGAGATTTTGACTCTTCTGGTACGCTTCGCTGCGTGGTTCTGGCTTGAGAAACTTTGCTAATAGAGTATTGAATTTTGTAAAGAAATTATTATTCCTAATTTACTTTATAGGAAGGATTTCAAATTTGCTTCACATAATTGACGTGGATATTTACTGTTTAATTGTATTGCCTATATATTTATTTGTAGCTAAAGCTGCAATCAATTAATGTTCGCAGATGCATGGAAATTGTGCAGCCAATATTTCCAGTCAAGTACAATATTTGCGAGACTACTAGAGGTGTGAGCCGCATATATAATTTTACTTTACATATATATGCAATGCAGTTTGATCCTCGCTAGTCAGTTTGCCGTCGTACTCTGATGATGATCATAGAAAGTTGAAACGTGTCAGTGCGTGTGACTGGCAGTAGTTTTCTATGTTGTTAAACATAAATATTGTTTTCCATTGTCATGCACTAAATATGGAAATCTGAACAACTCTTTCATAGACAATGAAATTAAACAATAATTGTTTGTACGGGTTGTGGTAACAATTCTTTAAATGCAGTTTGCTAAGTTCGAATAAACACAAATTCCATTGTATTTAACCACTCTTAGTTTTGTTATGTTGTTTGACGACAGGTTTAATGCAATGGGATTGGAGTTTACTCCAAGCTCGCAAACTTGATTTAATGAACTCTTTCATAAGTTACTTCTACTTCGTAGTTAATCGTTTACTTCAATAACAGAATAGCCTTTGTTTAAAGCAATGTCTTTGCTTAGTACTATGTTTTCTTAGTAACGAAGTCGGAAGTATTGACCCGAAAAAGATAAAAAGTATTTATCTTTGTCAGAGGAAATATTTCTTCTACAAAAAACGTACATAAATATGTAGTATAGGAAGAGAAACATTCAGTAACTAAGTTTATGCCTATTATAGATAATAGTAGGTTTTTTTTCGAGAATTCTCATCTACACATTAAAATCTTTAGTTTAAATAGATGCTGAGTTCAAATTTGAATGTGTATTTTTACTGTATATTATGGCAGATTTGCTTCTGGGGTACCAAACCCCACATTAAAATCCTCCAGTTGGTGGCAACTAATATGCTATTCATTTTAACATTTATTTCTTCTTGTTGGGTGATTTGTGAGCGTGATTTCATGTGTTCGTATACTTGAATGTGTCGTTCTTATTGAATTACAAAGCAATGATTAATATCTGTTTATTTTTTTGATGATTTGATTTCTGACCAGGTTTTTGTTTTGTTAACTTTTGCGTGTACGAATGATATTATTCAGCGTGTTGTCTTTTGTATCGTCATGTTCTATATTATTATTTTGTCCTCATTTTACCAGTGCAAAGTATGCAAATTGCAGTGTTATTCACTCACATTGTTGCGAAATTTCTGTCACTCTTTGTGATTATAGTCATGCATTTTGAAAAGCCTTGGAAAATTAAATTTGTTGTCAATCCGTTTGTTTTTTAGTTGATGCTTGTCTACTTGCTGTTAGTTGATTATATTACAAAGTCATGATTGAAATTAGATTATTCATTTTAGGTGGATTGATTTGACCAGACTTTTATTTTGTTAGCTATTGTGTGTAAAAACGTTTTTTCGCCAGATTTCGTCTTTCGTAATGCACTATTCATGACTTTATTTGTCTCCCTGTAACAGAACAGAGTGTCCAAATTCAAGTAAAGATATTCTATTCTATTCTATTCTATTCTATTC
>JAQBSW010005592.1:0-56001 GCA_029291075.1 Eudiplozoon nipponicum
TGGCTTGCAACAATCAAATCGGACATGGAACTCCTAGGTTTACGCAATGTTTATGGTCCGCGTCACTGGGAGCGTCATTGGCCCTCTTTATGTTCCGAAATGGCTGCCAACCGCCCGGCGTGGAGAGGTTTAATCCGGGATATCAATGGAGCCGGCTTATCCTCTAAAAGGAGCTAGCCGCAGTAAAGTAAAAAGTAAGTAAGTAGTAATACCGGCTCCTACTGATGAGCCGTCAGTAAGCACGAAACGCATGTAAAAATGAGATTATACCTTCCGTTCGTGATTTCTTTGATTTAATATTCTAATCATATTTGAAATAATTTGGTAAAAAATTAATTACAATTGAGAATTAATCTTTCGTCGGTTTTATTTCTCGCGAATTATTTTCGTTCTAATCACCACAAACCTCTAGGATGTCTGAGCGGTGGTCAAAGCCAGAAACCAAATCTCATATACTTTAATTTTATTAACAGAAAAGACGAAAACGGACGCATATATGATTGAGGCGCACAGTCGTGTCACTTATTGAAAATTCATCATATGCCAAACGAAATGTCATTTCTGTATAATCAACTAAGGTTTTTTTATCTAAGAAGGGAGAGTAGAAACATATTCATACCTGGTTGGATCAATTCCGCGTTCAAGACGGGAGAGGATCTTTTTTCCGCAACCTAAGTCCTATTGGCGTAAATTGTGAAGAGTACTAATCATTTATGGTCTTCTGGAAAAAGCAATTTCGATACTGCATTTTTGAAGTTCATCAATCCAAAAAAATGAGCTAATTAGGCAAAAGCTCGTGTATAAAATTTCTTTGGATGTAAGTGTCCCACGAGGACCAGCGAAGTTTTCTGAAAGTCTATTGCGCATATCTTGGCAGGAGTTTTGTTCAATTACAAGGAAGTAGTTTCGCCAGTAGCCAAACTTCGAGCTTATGAATGCGAGCAAATAACATCGAAACCAGGGGCTCGTGAAGAACTAACGATCTCTTGTTGAATAGTTCAGGTTAGCGAAGTCAATATTTACATGATGACACTAATTACTTTCCAGAATCGCATAAATAGCCTTTCACCATGGATACTTCATATCGGTTTCAGCTGAATCAACTAGCTTTCGCTGTCAACCTTATAAGATACAGCAGAGAATGCGATCGGTTTTATGCTGCGCGCCGACGATACAAAATTATTTTTTTATTTAATAATGTTACCTGTGGACTATTAAAGAACACAAGTTCGCCAATTTCTTTTGGGAATGAACGAGGTGTATTCTAAAATAGCCTTTTCTTAGACGGTCAATCACACGTCTGCCCAGGTGATCTGATTGTGAAACATTAATTACTGATTTAATTTAACAAATATATTTATCCCTCTGCTTTGGGACGCATGCTCTTCACACTGCAATTAATGCTAAATTCGTAGTAAAACAAATTTCATGGTCATTATCAAGCCAGGAAATTCTATAGCCATCAACAATAAATATATTTAAAAATCGGCCAAATACTTAAATTCAAGAAATATATACTTATAAATCGCCTTCATAATAGTCTGTCGAAATATCCTTCAAAATAAAATGAAAATTGGTTGCGCGGGCGGTGATAATTAATTAATTTAATCAAGGTTTCGATCTTAATGTAAACAAGTAACCAGAAGGTACATATCGACTTACAAATTTCACTCCTGATTAATGCATCCTGAATCTTAGCAAAATATGAACTAAGTCCAATTTAGCAGCGTCATTAGTTTAAATAGTTATTCTAGCGATGAATAAATTTAGTAATCTTCTGTCTAATTGTGACAAAATAAAATGAATAACATGCTTGATTTGAAGAACTTTTGTTGGGAGTTAAAAGTAAAGAAAGGTATTACGGATATATATATATATATATATATATATATATATATATATATAGAGGCAACCATGATAACCATTATTGTTGATGTTACCTTGCCCGAATGCTGATTTGGCCATAATGGTGTTGTGGAAAGATTTAGTTTGCCTCATTTCTGTGAGTTATCATGATAAATTTACTCATTATAACTAGTCATTCTCTCTTTCTCTCTCTCTCCAATAATTTGTCTAAAATATTATTTCTGTTGTTATTTATATATATTTTTCTCTTTTTATGTTATATGGCAGTGAATCATTAGTCACTTTTGACTTTTGTATGGCTGTGCATGATATATATATATATATATATATTGGTGTTCAGCTGTAGAATAAAATCAGGCTCACTTTCGAGTGAAAATATTACGCCGATTAAATTGGAGTAATTACACCAGTTGCTTAAAACGTTTCAGCCTATCTAGTTTATGAGGAAACGTGTCTACATATTAGAAATTTACGAATTTTAAATAGTATACGTATCGGCAGGCTTTCATGATAATAATAATGATTCTGAAGAAGATTTATAATTCAAGAAAGCATAAGTATACTTACCGAGAGGAGGCATAGTCGGCAAAATAGTGTACAGCATCCTTGTAAGGAGGCTGCAAAGATACAGCAGTATGGATTTTGTCATCCTCTTTTTTCATGCTATCATATTTCCTAGCGTGTAGCCTCAATTTTGTCGACAGATTGATACCAGCATCCACAGCTGCAGAATTTGAGATTTCTTTTATCGACTGAACCTCTAACTTTCTAACAGGCGAGTGTTCCCTTTTAGCATTATTCTCTACGTCTGTAGGTGACGAGGAGCCTTCAGAAGTACGGGGACAAATCGTAGCCAAGCCTAACTCTGCGCCAGTGGCAGACAGCATTTTTAAATGGGTGTTTGTAGCAGTATGCGAAGTTGATTTATGCACATCTCTGGATAAATTGTGAACATCTAGATCTGTGAACGGATTGACTCTCGTTGCTGCTTGCCTAAGCTTGTTTATAACGTCGACATGATGCTCAAGTTGACTAACATGAATATTAACCCTTGATAACTGATGTCTTAATAGCTAGGAAAAAAATCACAAAAATGGTGAACGAAAATGAAAAATTTTTTTTAATGAAACAACTGAATTAATAAATATTTGTCAGAATGCCGAGGATGATGAATTGTTTAAAGCAAACCATCATATTAGACTACAAAAGTCAATTGCCTGGATACTATAGCAAATGCATAGTGGAAGTAAGCCCGAAATGAACGTGCATGAGATTATGCTTTCTGTTCATGCTGTATTTGGTTTATCCTTCTGGTCACAAGTGAACTAATTTGTTACTAGGTTCGCAACACCTAATACATACCTGATATATATATATATATATATATATATATATATATATATATATATATATATATATATAGTTCTCCGCATCAAAGAATATTTAAATATTATACATTTAAATACATAGTGCGACAGGGCATAATACCGTTACTTCTGATGAGCGAGGCATAAGCACGAGACACATGCGGACATGAGGTGAAACCGTTATTAATGCAAACTATGACATGTTATCTTAAGCTCATTACTAGTTGCGTCATTCTTAACACAAAAAAGCATTTATGTGAGTTCTTTTGGAGAATATATAAATAATAGAAAGCTTTCTTTAAAACAGCCTAAAATACTCATACAACTTTGTTAGTGGCAAAGATCAACAGCTACTTTCCTATTTTCCCAACATTTAGATAATTAAGCGAACATTGGAAGCGCAGGCCGTGATGAAAATTACTTTTAATCAAATTTGTGATCTTGATATAAAAACGTGCCCCATTATGCATCTAATTTTTTCAGTATAGACTAAAATTTATATAGTGTGAAAAAGGCAATTCATCATGTAGACGGGAACTCATCGCATACTGTTCAGTATTTGCTGCGGATAGTACTCGAAACTGGGCACATCTGTTACGGAATCTGATGCTCCAACCACTGAGCCAACATGTCGCACACTTCACATAATTTCCAGTTACATATTTTTCTGTGAACACCTAACGGTTTTTAAAGGACAACTGAATTTAACGATTATATCCAACTAATCGAGCAATTATTGATTTTAATTACATATTGAGCAATCAATAATTGGGGGGGGGGGAATACAAATATATGCTGTACATAACGCAATAGCGGACACATTAGCGCATACTTATACATGTAAAGTAAAAAATTTCAATTTATGAATTGATGTATTTATTAACGAAGCACGCCATAGTAAGAAACAAGTTAGTTCAAAGCCAACAGTTTGACGACGAATAAGTCATGGCAGTCTTTCAGGTCTTTTTGTCAACGGTAAGCTCATTGCACCCTGTAAATTGTAAATTATTAAGTTGCGCCTCTGCGGCTTCATCTATACTTACTAGCAGATGGCTTAACGATACCTGATTTACTCTAGAGAAAACAGTTGTTATGATCATTTTTGTTACGAAGCGAAAAATTGCGCTACACGGCGCCTTGCTTCTATTTTCAATTGAATGATCCATATGGGATCTAAAATGATACTCAATGTCTTGATCACTGTCGAGACTTCAAGGCGATCTATGTTTGCAGCAGATGTATCTGACAAGTTAGGCTAACCCTTTTTAAACTATACATCGGGTTTTTTTCACACTAACATATTGAAAGCCTTCTTATATGTCCCTTACATGAGTGCTCGATTTATATTGCCACCGCCGGAAAAGATGACTGATGTCTTTACTCGGATTGTTATACGTCATTTTCCGTAAAGCGACAAAAAATTAATCAGTTGTAAAATTTACGAGTTAGCTAGCTTTATCTGATCGCATATCGATGTGCATTCGGCGTCACATCTTGAAATCAGACCAGATCAGAAACATGATTTTTTTGGTCTGAAATAGTGACATCTCGGTCCTTCAACCAGGACCAACCGATAGTGTTCAATCTGAATGAAGACGCCGATCAGAAGAAACTGCTGAAACTAATCTTAATCATTAAAGAATCAACCTACGCAGATATAACATAATATAACAGAGGTCTATTAGAAGAAGATCACTGAAGGAAAATAACGGAGGTTAATAATAAAAAATACAAACGAGTACTTTTCAAAAGTTAGATGCTGTTTGTGGCAGAGAACTGATATATATATATATGCAATTGTGGATTAGGTGTAGTGCACCTAGTAACAAATTAGTTCAAATATGACCAGAACGACAAACCAAAGACAGCGTGAACGGAATTTATAATCTCATGCACATTCGTTTCGTGCTTACTGGCGACTCATAAGTAGAAGCCGGTATTACGCCCTTTAGCCACTATATATTTGTGTGCGGAATGTGATAAAATAGGTTAACTGACAGCTCACCTATGTAAATATATAACTTATAACAAAAAACAGAATTCCTTCTTATTGGTTCTTAACGAATGTAAATCTGAAAAAAATAATGTTTTCAACTTTGGACATACCAAACTGCTAGAACACATAATATTCTCTAAGCTACACTTAAAAATAGATAATGTGCCTAAACCTTTCCTAAAAAAGTGTCGTTAAACAATCAAAAGCCTACTCCACAGTTCGTAAAGCGTCTTCTATATAATGGGATTGATGATAGCAAACAAAAGGTAGACATTGAGAGAAAATAAAAACACTTGGACAAAGAATGGAGGCACACAACAAAGACACAAACGCAATCACAGAAAAGTTAGACATCAAAGGAAATTAAGCGAGACAAAGAAATAAAGGAACTGACGAAGGATCTAGATAAATTCCCTGGCAAATACAAACTTCCGACCAATCCAGAAAGCGTTATTTTCAACATTCCATATGTAATTCTTTCAAAGCATCGAAAAGAAGCACTATCACTTGGAGAAATATCCTATACTTTAAAAGTATTTTCTATTAGCTGTAACATCGTAGATAAGTATCCTGGAATTGAAAACTTCATTAATGACTTTATCAAATAGGGCCAATCTTCAATAATTTAACGAAGAATAATCCAAAGCAGAGATAGTAAATTTAACAAAACAATATCCGAAGAGCTTCAAGGGAAATCAAATACTTAAAAAGAGATAAATATATGAACTTCAAACTGTGACAACCGGTATAAAGCTACGACTCATTATCTCAGCGAAAGAGTCAACAATTTCTATTCTAAAAACTTATGCCTCTAACTCAGCTATGCAAGAAATTGTAGAGGAGCATTAAAAGTTCGGACGAGACATCAGGCAGAACCATTATTTAATAAACACAGAAACAAAATTTAACTACATATTCAGAAAGGTGGAAAATCAAATCGCAATATAACTGGAAGATTTCAGAGAAAATCAGAGCTCCTGAAAGAAAACCAAAAAACGAAATCAATTGACACTAATCCTGCTAAGCTATACAGTAGGCCAAAAGTATGCAAACTTCAAACAAGTCTCCGAATTCCACCAATACGTCCATTAACATCAATAGTGAACACTCCAAAATACCTACCTGCTAAGTTTTATGCGAACTCTTGCAATCATTTCGAAGCATCATTAATACTAACAAACAAGAATATCACCAATGAAAAACTGGCTCAATTTATATAACGTCACGCTACAAAATTTCACTGGGAAAACCAACGGTAAGCTTCGCAACTTAATTGAAGATGGATACCCGGATAGTCAGATTTGTAAATGATATAAAAGAATCTATATTGAATTGCCGAGCAAACATTCAGTTTCTATTTAATGGCGAAAACTTTTGGCAGTTAAATGGTGTTAAAATGGGAAATAATATAGCATCGCTCCTTGCAGATGTGATCATATATCATCTAGAAGAACCCGCCTACGGTGAATACTAAAACAATATATGCTATATAGAACATATTTGTAGATGATCTACTTTTCGCTATTCCAAAAGTTGTAATTCATAGAGAAAGTTCAGAACAAGAAAACAAATCCGATTAGAATAACAAATTTACACTGGATGAAGAGAAAGAGAACATGCATTTCATCTCTACATTCAACTGCTGCGAGAGAATGACGGGAGCCTGGCAAGATGAATACATCAGAAATCCACGTTCACGGGACAATACATTCATTACAATAATAGCGTTCTAAAATCGTAGAACTTCGTAAATACTTAGCCAACATAATCAAGGAGTTCGGCTCCGTCAGCAAGGTTAAGGAAGATATAAAGCATTAGAAGATAAGCATGCAAATTACCATTTGCTCATATAAATTCATCGATTTTAGCATAAAACATCCCTCGATTCGCGTAAACGAAATATCTATCTGAATCTACAAAATCCGAGATCTCCCTGTCTCCATTATGACTAGAAGAATAAACCAAAACACGAAAACAAGCTTAACAGAGTGTCACGGTAAACATCACATTCAATATGTAGAGAGATGCATAGTATATGATTATTCCATTAGTAGTAGCTAGTTTCCCATTTTATCACCAAACGGAATATAGACAACGGGAGGCAACAAAAAAGCCAGATGGACAAAAAAGAGACACGAAACAGATATGCCGCGAAACAAAATGGACGATAGACTTGGCAAAAATCAGAAGCTATACAATTATCATAAAACGTGCTTACCAAAAAAATGCAGAACCAAAATAAAGAGACAAGCAAACACATATGCACAAGAAGTAACTACGCAAAATTTGGACATAGTTGACACATTTAAATACTTTGACAGCTCTATCAATAACTCAGGCAATAAAAGTAAAATGTTGTGCAAACAGAAAAGATTAATTACCTCATCATCATCACCATGTACTGTCATATAACCATAAGAAACTAACATTGTAATTCGTATTGTTCATGGTTATATGTGGAATGTAAAGGAGTACTAAGTCGCCCACTCATAGTGAGATTTGTTTGCATTCAGAGTTTTCCTTCTCTTAGATAGTATGACAATTAAGGTTGATGAGCACTATCTTCCCAAGATGCCAGTAGCCTATGTTTCCTTCAGCAGCCGAAACTTGTCTTTCGAGTCTGGCACGTTTGGTTTCATTCCGTCAAACAAATTTATCAATAAATTTTACTGTGCAGTTAGACCAAACTCGAGGCTTCACATGAAACGGAATGATGGATGTCCCTTTTATATCCAGCAAGGTTCATGCTACTATTCCCTGGGTGAATAGCTTATGCCCGCCGGTTGTCAGGCCCGAATTTCTATGGCTACGGGCCAATCAATTACCTAGGTCCTGTTGTATCCAACAAGGTGTTAGTATCTTCAATTTTACACTGGATATTTCGACTTCCATTTTCAGAAGCCTTTTTCAACGGAAATCAAGTACAACAAACAAGTTGACATTCATTAAATCAAACGATAAATTTGATTTTAACTGTTTAATTGATACTTAAACTTAACTATCTTTTTACTAGGTAAGCGTGTCATGCATGCGTACGTGTATAGGTATGGACGCGTACACACATAAAAATGAAATTACAGCGATCTAATAAGATCTACGATTCATCATCATTCATCATCATTTCCAGCCACACAAAAGTCAAGTGACTAATGTTTCACCGCCATATAACCATAAGGAGTGAAAAAAAGTATATAAGTGAATTTAGATAAATTATTATTGAGATTTACGAGGGAGAGGGGTTGAGAGAGAAGGAAAACCTTGCTAATATGAGTAAATTTATCAGAACTCACAGAAATGAGGCAAACTAAACCTCTCCACAACGCCATTATGGCCAAGTTAGCATTCGGGCAAGGCGACATCAGCAACACAGCTTCCTTGCGGATTTCACTACGATTCACTAGATAAGAGTACACGATGCATGTATGTATGTGCTCTCATTTGTTTTTGACTGAGAAATAATCATTCACTGCACGTGTATCATCATCAAATTGAAACTAATGTGATATATGTTAATTCATCTTTGCACAAGTCAGACCTATTTTTTACACTTACTTTCTTAAATGAAGTATTTACGAGTGGTATCCAGGTAACGAAGAGGTTAAGATACTGTGAATACCCGGTCGCAAATTTCATGGTAAATAATTAAGCAATAGTAAAAATAAACGATAGGATAGAAAGTTAAAATAAAATCGGGTCATAAAAGAAATACGCAAGTTGCCTACTGAAATATTGATTTAAAAATAGTGCAAATAAAAGGTGCTTTTGTAAATAACGTAAATGTTTATTAAAGTGCAAAAATATATAGAGAACCTAAATTGATAGATACAGTGAGATAACAAATAATCACGCATGAAATTATAAGGTAATACTAAAATTAATTAATTTAATTATTCATCCACACCTTCTGCAAGTTAATGGTAATCCAACATTCTTATTCTTATACTTGAGCGAGTTTGTGATTCCGAATCGTGCAACTTTCGCTTCCTACCACTACTTAGTGCAGTTTACCAAATCGAACCTAGTGATCATTCTACGGCTGTTTCATTCATTGCCATTTCTCGATTTAATTTCTTTGGATTCTAGAATTAGTCTTGCCGATCTAGTACGATCACAAACTAATATGCGTCTGCAACCATCCAAATTTATTGTGTTCTGTCTCTACTGTATATCATGCATTATTTGATCTATTAACATGCCCACATGTGCGTGAGGTTCTATGTTCCACTTTCCTAGTCTTATTAGAGCGCATGGTTTCATCACATACGAGGTTACAGACGTTACATGGAATTTCATACACATCAGTATAAAAGTTCAATTTTCGCCCTTTAGTTAGTAAGTTTAATGGCAAGGTTAAGGGTCTGTTTTACAAAATTAGGTATTTTGCAGTTCAGGGCTACCATTTTAGCTTCTTACTTAGTTTGGAGTCAGGGATTAACACGATCCTCTGATCCTCGTCTTTTTATGATATTTCGTATTTACCATTATGACTAAATTTACTTTTCACTCATCCTAGATGTTTCTATTAACTTTAGAGGGTACCATTAACACCGAATATTTTTCACAGTCTACCTAATTCAATTTCCTATATTTTGTATCTGTTAGTCTCAAGCTTCTAATTATTATCGATTATAAGATACCGAATTTCACTCTATAGGGATGATTTGACATGAAGTTAAGAAGGATACCGAAATAAGTAACGTTTCTAAAAACATCTCGTTCTAGTTTTGTTTCATTAATTTAGCACCCAGAAATGATAAATAGCCACACAATTCATTTTTAATCGAAAATTACAGTTCGCATACTTGGTTGGCACAAGTTTGAGAAAACTATCAATTCATCTTCTCTATGATTCTAAATAGCTAATATTTCATCCAAGAATAATGCATACACTTTTGGATTTAGGGGTGACAGGCCTAAGAGGTTTTTCCATATAATGCATGAAATATATCTGGAGTAAAATTGAAGACAGTAGATGCAAATACTTTACTGAGTACAACAAGGGCCAGATAATTAATCTATTTCCTGTCGTTTAAAAGCATATTTAGGTATCAAATGCAGTGCCAAGGCAGTGAGGCTAAATAATAAATATCACCACATCAAGACGCAATTAGTAAGGCAAGCGGAAAATAGTCGTCTTACTAAAATCAGTTTTAAACATTGCGTAACACTTAAAGGCTGTAAATTAAAAACGTCACTTCATTCAAATACGAAATATGGATATATTAAACACTGTAACAACTTTAACCTAAAGTATGCGAGTGAAACCATGTGCCAAATGAAGGTAAGAGAAGAACATAGAACCACATGCGAATATAGGCATGTTAATAGATCAGATATTGCACGACATACAGTAAAGACAGGACAAAATTAAGTGGGACGGCTGCAGACGCAGATAAATTTGTGGTCGTAGTAGATTGACAAAATTGATTAGAGAATACATCGAGATTAAATCTAAAAATGATATAATGAATAAAACAGCTGTAAAAACTCACTAGGTTCGATTTGGAATATAGCACCAAATAATGAAAGGAAGTGAAGATTTATAAATATTTTGTCGGGTGGAACGCAACGACCGGAGAGAGCGTGCTTGCGGTTTTCAACATTTTTCTCTAATTTCGAAGGATATCGGGTTTCATTTTGTTTTTATTTTCAGATTCTCGGGATTTCTTGTCTGATTTAATCTCTAGGATACACCAGGAATCTACCTACACATTTTTCTGGAATTTACCTTCAGTTATCAAGGATCTATTCCTAGCTCACCCGATTTTCCCGTTTATTTCTGCATTTTAATACCTATTCTTTTTCTCTCATCAATACTCATTCTTTTCCTCTCTTTTATCGTAATCTACGTCACTTCTGCTCTTCTATCTAACTCCACTATGTACCAGCTTTCATCGCCAGCCCCCATCTCCCCGTTTTTCACCCAAAAGCTTATCTCCAATATTTCTGACCTCCAACAGCAAATGGCGGACATCACAGGATTACTTGGAGCACTGACTGACAACCTTTCAGTCTCCTCCGTTCAGCCCCATTTGTTGCGTCAAGCGGATGCGCTTCTGAATGGGGTAGCCAGGGAGGTTGCCCTGCGAAACCACAACAAGCGAAACCTCTTTCTTTGGTCTCCGCGCTCCCCACTCTCAAAGGACGATCTGGCCTCAGATCTCATCAGTCAAATAGGGGACAACTTTAGCCACCTTAAAGAGATCTCCTCGGGAAAGGGTCAAGCCTTTATTCTCTCCTCGCACAAAAGACTGTCTGACGATGAGGTTCGTCATCTCAAACTACACTCGCCCATCTTAACATCCGGGCAAGTCAAACTCAAACGAGACTACACGCTGCTACAGAGGACTTTAGAGAAAGCCCAAACCCATAAACCGGACACCACCCCTCCTTCTCCAGCTCATCATGCCTTTCCAGGCTGGAGCAACCCAAAGAAAAGCCGCTCAGTTCACGGCGGAATCCTTGGCGATGCACCTTCTTCCAGTGCACCTCTACTGATACCTTCCCCATTTGAAGGCCTTCCTCTCACTTTTAGCCCTTACTCCGCAACCAGTCCCCCCACACAATCTCAAGCTTTACCACGTTGTCGTGGCCGACCACGCCGTGCTAAGCCTCCTAATAACGCACCTTCTCCCCCAAGTTCGTCCGCCAGGTCCACATCCCCTCGACAAGTTACTTTTGTGACGGATGCTATGACATAGAAACCGAAAAAACGTAAATCTACTAAGACCAAACAAGACTTCGACCCAGCCCCATCAACTTCGTCTCCCCTACTGAATCCATCATCGACCCCACCCTGGACTGTTGCGTCTCAGCTACTGATCTTTCTCTGTCCCTGCTCGCCCCCTCAACGCAGCTTCCGAGTGCCCCCTCGAGCCCAGATATCTCGCCCCCTTTTTGCTTTCAAACTCTCCAATTACCTCACACACCTGATAAACGCGGGACAACAGAAATCCAAATCGACGCTGACCACTCTATCCTTGTCAACGAGCGGTCTGTCACCCTCATCAGCCCAAGATCTCGCCCGGCCCGCCAGCGGAAAGCCCCAGCACGCTTCTCCTCCCCGATCTAACCATCCCTCTCTCAGAGCACTCTCAGCAATTCTCATCAACTGCAGGTCACTTACGCCTAAAATCAATCAACTACGAGCTTTTCTATCCTCTAACGAGATTGACATATGCGTTCTAGTTGAGAGTTGGCTGTCCCCTTCCATCCATTGTGATGATCTTTTCCTCATTCATGGATACACGTTCCTTCGTGGCGACAGAACTGTCGGTCGTGGGGGCGGACTAGCTGCCTATGTCCGATCCCTTCTTATGCCCAAACGCTTGTCGACATCGAACTCTCAAGGATTGGAATTTTTCTCGTTTCAGCTACAAATCCATAACCAAAGCATATCTACCTGTGTTGTCTACAGACCCCCTAATATCTCACTCATCGACGAAACCCGCGGGGCCCAACTTCTATCTACTTTTTTCTCTTTACACTCCGATCGGTACGTCGTTGTGGGTGATCTCAACCTCTCCATGGCTAAATATCCCGAGCACATTAAATGAGTATCCCCAACCCCTCCCTCTGCTATTAAATACTTTGCTAGTCACAATTCCATTCACCTCCACATATTCTACCCTTGATTTGTTATTTCAATGGTCGGGCCAGTTGGCCTTTGATGCCAAATAAATGTATTATTATTATTGCCCTAGTAAACAGAAAATCCGACGACTTAAACATGTAAGAGGAAAAGATCAACGTATATACAACATCTAAAGTACTAATTAAATTTTATACTACTAAAAATCATCTTGCAACTAATAAAAAACTAAAAACGTGCCATACTTAGCACAAAACTGGTATAATAACACCCCGGGTAATACATGTGTATGAATACCTGGATTTCAGAAGTTTCTTCTCTGACGCTTTTACGCAGGTGTGAAACTTCACTCTGTTTTTTGTTAGCACATCTTCGAGCATACTTTCGATTTTGAAGACGGCGCCTCCGACAGCGTAAATCTCTATGCTCCTCATGAGTAATTTTATTGTTATCTAGCAATGTTCTTAATTCACTGGTAGTCATTTTAATGAGTTCCTCATCTGTTATAATCATAATTGAACGATTTCAAATTAAAATAAAAAGAATGCCAAATGTGAGAATTTTGAAGTGCCCTTCACGAGTTTCTCTCCAACTTGCATTCGAAAGGTATAAAATACAAGCAGATATGTCAAAAACTATAAAACTGAATGTTAAAATTAACCAAAGCTCAATATGTAATATAAATTTAAAATTAATTAAAAAAGATCTTTAAAAAAATAGGAGAGACAAAATTTCATAAACATTTAAGAAAATTATATCGCAAATAGCATGACTCGTAAGTTTAAAAATTTACAAATGTTACTGTACAGCTTTAAACAAATAAAGTATTATGAAAAATATAGTGTAACAATTGAAGAACAATTCACCGACATATTGTGTAAATAAAATTCAAATTCAATTTTCGCGGCACCAAGTAAAACAAGCGAAATTTACTGTTCACGAATGGCGTGCGAGCTCTTGATTTCTGGCTATTTAAACACGGTGAATTTACCATGACAGTCAGTTACCACGTTTGCCTTCTGCTGTGCGATACGTGTGCGAGCTATCGTACAGAATTTTCACCTACGCTGATTTTTGGACTTGCTTCACACAAATTGACAATTTCAGTCACGCCAATCTTATCGTTGCACAACTAGCATGGAGGAAGTTATTTATTCCGCCAAAATTAAAGTGACAATAACTGATTAATTTAAACCACCTTGGCTGGTTGAAACGAATTTTATTTAAAAAAAATTTTTTTTTCATTTATTTTCCATAATTTTCTTTGTTTAAATACTTGACTGCAAAACTAATTTGAATTGTGCGCAATTTCAGTTTTCGAGAATACTGTACGTGAATGGTTGTAATTTAATTCAATGCCGAGTTTTGCGTACGCGGGTAATAGTTGTACACGGGCAGTTACACAAAGATCCGATTCTTCACACTTTCCGATTTTGTTTTGTCTTTGATCGGGTTGAATTCTTCTTTTTTCAACTGGAAATGTGGTTCTATCACATCTTTGTTTACTGGCGACGTTTCGGTGCCTACTTTCCAACACCATCCTCAGGAAACACAACACATTACAAACTTCACAAGTTTGTCAACCAGAACTGTTCTCAAGTGTCCAGGAGTAATTCCAGATACTGTTTCACTAACTAAATTTCTCGGCATTTGTCGGAAAACGAGTACCAGCCCTGATAAGGGCCCCCAACAGTACATAATCTCAGCGATCCTGGCTCCTAACAGACTTTGTAACGCCGAACGGCATTTACTTGAAGTTGGAGTGTATTAAAAAATTGGCAACCGCGCCAGGATTTTGAGAGATGTACTTTTTTTACTTCTTAGCAAATCGAAAAACTTTTGGTTTAAATAAAAACGACTGTGTTTACTTTCCATTTTATTTTTTGGGAGAAAAGTAAATTTATATTTCAATATACCACGTTTTGCTCTCGTTGTTAATCTTTCTAAAGTCGAGGTCTTTTGGGCAATTTATTTTGTTGTGAATTTTTTGAGGAAAGGTGTTCTATTTAACATTTTATCCTGCGTACAAAACTATACACATTGGTGATCTCGTGTGACAAAATCGAATGTGTACGCAGAATATTTTTTTGATTTTGTGAAAGAACATTAATGACTGTACGGAAGTGAAGAACTGTGACTTGTGATTTTGTGAAAGAACTTATTTTATCTGTGTTCTGTACTCATTCAATACCGATTCAACCGCGGAAGATTATGTTTCAACTTTGAAAGCAGATTTTGGTTAACCCTTTTGTTTAAAGTCTTTTTATACATTTAATCTTGCTTATAAATTTATGCTATTAAATCCCCTAAGATCGTTAGAATGTCAGTTCCAATTTTAGATAGTGATATTACTGTTTGGGATGGAGATGCGAATCAGAATTTTATGTTTTGGAACCTGAGTTACATTTGTCATCCTTTTGTCCTTCCCCGCAGGATCATAGGATCTTCTCTTTAGAGATGACAAAGGAGATCATGGCTAAAGTTCTAGGAGGATTGGCAATAGGAAAATCCTAGCTAAATCAGGTGAATGCTTGACCAAATCTTACACCCAAATCACATAATAACAGTAGACGTCGATCTAGATCGCCGCAATCTTTTAACAGATATGTCCCAAGGAACTGGTGCTATAATCACCAGAAGATTTTTTATTCATGCCAAGTCTGCCTCTTCCGTTCGGAAGAATTTGCAAATGAATGCCAATTTCCACATTTGACAGGAAAGGACACAGACAAAAGGCGCAGTGGAGCGTCAGGATCGCGAAGCGTTTGGCGCAGAAAATAGAAGACCGTACTTTCTGCGCAT
This sequence comes from Eudiplozoon nipponicum, assembly GCA_029291075.1. NCBI lineage: Eukaryota > Metazoa > Platyhelminthes > Monogenea > Mazocraeidea > Diplozoidae > Eudiplozoon > Eudiplozoon nipponicum. The sequence continues at coordinate 15,623 of JAQBSW010005592.1, forward strand.
CAGGGGCATCAACTACACCACAAAGAAGTAATCACTTAAAATCTGACATTTCTATTGACCTTATCCGTCCACGCCAAATATGCCACATAGACAGCTAAACTGACAATGTTAGTCGCAATCATCAGCGTAATTGTTTGCATGACCCGGACAAACAGCCCACGAACTTCTGAGTCTTCTTGATTTCAGAACTGGCGAAGAATTCATCGTAGACAAAGGTGCAGCAGGCTGAGATCTCATAGGTGTTCTAATGGCCGAAATGTCGCTAGGCGTTTTACTCGTAACAGCTACAGAGGAGCTCATACATGCTTATGGCAGCCGGTATCGCACACTCAACATAGGCTTACGGCGTGAATTTACGCACAACGTCATCGTCACCAAGGTCTCACACAACGTAATAGGCCTTGATTTCCTTTTGAAATTTCTGCTCATAATTGATTTTGGCAATCAAAAGATCATCAACCCCTCCTCCGGACTCGAGCAAAGGTTTTGGACACTTGCTTCCGAGCGTTTGGAGTTACAGGTCATTCAGTGCATCATTGAGCAGAGATATCAGCAGCACTTCAAAAATAAAAGTCGCTTTTCGATCTTAACAAGTCAGAGCTACGAGTCTCCAACACGATGCACCATATCGTCACAGAAGGACAACATATTGCACTCAAGCTGCTAAATTGAAAGCTGCCCAAGAGGAATTTTCAAGACTATTGGAAGAGGGAATCATCAGACAATCGAAAAGTTCATGGGCGTCACCTCTCACACTTATCCAACCACGGACTCAAGATCAACTGTGACAAGACGCAGATTGCAACTACAACCGTGGACTTTCTAGAGCATCGTATGACGCCACAAAGTATTCAATCTTTGCCGTGAAAGGCGAATTCAATCAGGAACATCAAGTTACCGAAGACATTTAGCGAGTTGCAGAATATTTCGGGGGCCTAAACTACTATCGCAAGTTCCTTCCCGGCCTTACAAGACAACTTTACACTTTGTGCATGCACCTACCGAATCAAAATAGACTTAGCAAGTATTCCATCATTACTTGGTCATCTGAAAACGAGGATTTAATTCGACTCCCCATCAACTCGTTAGCAAATGCTACAATGATAACGCATCCAGATTTTCAACGACCATTTATACTCACGACAGATGCTTCTGAATTCGCTATTAGAGCCACGTTGGAACAAGAGATCGACTGAACTCGGAAGCCTATCAGTTTCTACTTGCGTACTTTCCAACCCGTAGAAACGAGATACGACAAATTCAGTCGAGAACTCGTCGCCATCCACGATACAGTGCGCCATTTTATCAGCATTATTGGCAGCAGCATATTTGTTGTTTTCACAGATCGTGCAACTTTAGTTAGCGCACTTCGATACGCGACTGCAACTATTGCCATGTACCCTACCAGAGTTGAAAGACAGCTTTCACGTCTAAGCAAATTGCAATTCGACATCTTTCATGTCAAAACTTCATTGCAGACGTCCTTTCCAGGCCAGACGTCTCGCTACAACCACCTTTGCCGTCGCCATTCACTGTCAGCTCTGTGACATTCAGTGAACTGGCATTTACGACATCCCTCCTGCGAACGGAGCGGCGCGGCGACACTCACTTTCAAAGATCAGTAGCCCGTCAGCCCACCAAGTTCATATGCCGTCTCTGGGAACGCTTAACTATTGCTTACATCACGGGTACGCAGCCCAACAATCCAGTTTTGTCAACCAGCCTTCAGAGAAATGTTTTCGACTCTATTCACTCAATTTCTCACCCAGGAAGCATAGCGCATGTTCGACTTATCACAGATCGTTTCTGGGGTCACAGGCTTAGGTAGAACGCTAAACGATGGGTCTCCGAGTGTGTCATTCGCCAGAAAAACAAGATCAAACGGCACACTTGTTCTAAGTTGCAACATTTCCGAACTAATTCTAGCCTAGCCAACGTCCACATTGACATAGTTTATCTGACAAAGGTTCAAGGTTTCAGCTACCTTCTAACTATGATTGATAGATTTACTCGATGGTCTGCGGCATTACCTCTTGGCACCATTTCTGCAGAGGAGTGGGCTATTTGTCATAAAAATAAGATAATTTGGCACACTCATTCTAAATTGGAACATTTCCCAAATATTTCACGACTTGCCCTCGTCCACATCGACAAAGGTTATCTGACACCGGTTCTAGGTTTTACCTACCTTATATTTATGATTGATAAATTTATCCGATTTCCTGCGTCTTTATCTTTTGGCACCATGTCTGCAACATATACATATTGGACCTTCACGTGTGCCAGTTACTGAATATCTTTAACGAGATTACTCAGCTACTCATTTGCCACTGATGTCAACGCCACAACAGAAGGAACAACAACCCAGTCAACTAGAGCTGGTCTCAAGTGTCTAGGATTATTTATACACACTGTTACACTAACTAACTTTTTAGGCATTTTCTGGAGAACGGAATACCGGCCCTAATAAGGGCACCCAACAGTAAACAATCTCAGCCATCCTGGCTCCTATCTGACTTTGCAACGTCATACGGTATTACTTGAAGCTGTTATGTTTTACAGTAGAACTAGAAACGTTTAAAATAAATAAATGTTTACCAAAACGTGCAGAGATTCCAGCCCAACGTTTTGTAAATAAGCTTATCAATGCTAAGTTTAGGTCTGTGTGTTGCGTAATATTTTTATAGACTATTGAAATATGGATGCAGTCTGGATTTCAAGGAAGTAATTTTCGCAATAGCCAACTTTGAGACTATGAACTCACCAAGGTCCTATATAGGGCTGGCATTAATTCAAAGGAAACACCTCGCAGAAACGCCCGAATTAAGAAGAAGCAGTCACAGCAATGGCGACCGCGCCGAAAGGAATCAGAAAGAAATAGGCCGGCGTTTTCAACCGAATCGACGAGTATTTTCTGACCGTCATCGGAATTTAAGTCAATGCTGGTACCCCTGGATTTGGAAAGGCCTCAGATGTGGTTCGAAAAATTTGGAGCATCAGTTCAAGTACTAGAGTTTACATTAAAAGCACATATTGCGCGCGTGGCTGTCCGGGAGTTAGTTGATCCAACAGTAGCAGTGCAAAGAATCCAGCCCAACGTTTTGTAAATAAGCTTATCAATGCTAAGTTTAGGTCTGTGTGTTGCGTAATATTTTTATAGACTATTGAAATATGGATGCAGTCTGGATTTCAAGGAAGTAATTTTCGCAATAGCCAACTTTGAGACTATGAGCTAACCAAGGTCCTATATAGGGCTGGCATTAATTCAAAGGAAACACCTCGCAGAAACGCCCGAATTAAGAAGAAGCAGTCACAGCAATGGCGACCGCGCCGGAAGGAATCAGAAAGAAATAGGCCGGCGTTTTCAACCGAATCGACGAGTTTTTTCTGACCGTCATCGGAATTTAAGTCAATGATGGTACCCCTGGATTTGGAAAGGCCTCAGATGTGGTTCGAAAAATTTGGAGCATCAATTCAAGTACTAGAATTTACATTAAAAGCACCTATTGCGCGCATGGCTGTCCGGGAGTTAGTTGATCGGACAGTAGCAGTCCTATTTGAAATGGCGGTCGACTTCACGTATGAAAAATACAAAAGACTAGTGTTAGATCATTTCCGATCCAGGCCTCCGGAAGTGTTTCCTGAATTGTACAGTCTAAAATCATTACATGGTGAGATGCCTATTGATACCATGGCACGTATCAAACAGTGGTTCTCCAAGCTGACTGAGTCTTTACTGGTGTTGCAACCGCATGAGGCCATCATGTTTATGCTGCTGGATCCTACCAGATACGGGGCAAAATCCAGCGCCCAGGCAGGACTGGAAGAAAGAATTCAGGCTCTTCAAAGTTCGGCCATGATGACAAACAAAGTGGCAGCTGCAACTTCACGCATAGGTCCGGTTGCAGCATCTAGAAGGAGCGTTATATCTTACTGTAATTCTTCGCGCATAATTAGCACGTCCGCAACAGAAGGCAACAACCAGTGGCGTGGAAGCAAAGTCAATATATAAGGGCACCGGCTTTGACAAATACATTGCTTAGCATAAGCAAAACCAGCATGGAGCTCCTAGAGAACGAATAGTTCAATGGGGAAATAAGGTCCACAATCTCGCAAATAAAGGTATTCAAGATCGATGGCAAAAATATTATTCTTTTGGGGGCGCAAATGCGTAGATCGAGTGAAGACCAGCAGAACCGCCTAAAAATTATTCCGAATCAGATGGCCTTCAAAAAAAAAGAAGAACGTGAACCGTTGCTACATGTAAGGATTTTTAGAACTCTTCAACGGACAGCCAGTAATAATGTTTTTGGATACATGAGCTGATTTGTCGGTATTACCAATGACTTGGCCATTAAACAACATGAAACCTACGAGAGAGAATTTGTGTCAGGCATCGGGCGCGTCGATAGGACTTGATTTCATTAGAAAATGAGTTAAGACAATAGACTGTAAAATAAGTATATATGCATATCGAGTCCTGAAAGCATAAATACAATAAAGTCTATATGTACCCTTAAGGTGCAGGTGGCGACCAGTTGTCTGCCCGGGTGGTGAAAGAATCTTCAAGCCCAATATAACATTCATATTCCAACTCTCTGATTGTAGCGAATTTCCAGAGCCAACGTTCGACCAGTTTAAACTATGGCTAGAACTAAAAGAAGGTTACGAACCACCACAAGTATATGGTGTTCCCCGAAGAAATTAGAAGCAGCGACTCGAGCAACCCATGAAATTATAGAAGTCGGCGTTCTTGGGCCATATTCATTTGTTTGAGCTCCAATGGTTTACGTTACGAAAACGGATGGTTTGCTCCGACCGGCGGCTGATTTCTGGCAATTAAATTCAGTGACTAAACCTGACCCGTAACCCATGACGGCTCTGCGTGATCTGATACTACAGCTAGCTGGAGGCAAATGGTTTTCCGTGCTTGATCTTAACCAGGGACTTTGGCAAAAAGACGTGCAGCCCAAAGACCGATGGAAGTTAGCGTTGCAGGTACCCAAGGTCATTTCCAATTCACTCGTGTACCATTTGGTTTTAAAAATGCACCGAAAGCGTTCCAAAGTATGATGGACTCATTCGTGTCTGAATTAAATTGTACAACACCTTAAGTGGATGATGTGATTATATGGGCCACTACTGAACACTAATTACGTATTAGGCTGCAGAAGATGTTCGCCAAAGCTGTACAATGGTGAGTACATTTTAATCCAGAACAAGTTCAGATTGGTCGGTAAGTGCGGTTCCTGGGTCACTCAGTCTCAGCTGAGGGATGTATGCCATTAAATACGAATTTACAGCTTATCAAGGATTATCCGGTGTCTACCACTAGAAAGCAATTGCGCCGGTTTATTGGTATTGTGAATTTATTTAGACTATATCTCTCAGGGATGGCGGTTACGATGCGACTCTTGTCTAAGTTAACAATTGCATAGATACCGTTTCGTTGGACGGTGGATGCTCAAGATGCGTTTATGCTATGCAAGCAGAAATTAATAGAGGCAACTATTTTGACTTTCCCGGTAGGCAATTTGTCAATTGTTACAGACGCGTCAGATATTGGAATAGGAGCAGTGTTACAAGCTGACGGACGTCCTGCGCAATATTAAGTCGCACACTCACTAAGGCGGAACAGAACTATACCGTCACAAAAAGGAATTGCATGTATGTATTAGGTGTTGCGAACCTAGTAAAAAATTAGTTCAGTTGTGACCAGAAGGACAAACCAAAGGCAGCATGAACGGAAAGTATAATCTCATGCACATTCGTTTCGTGCTTACTGGCGACTCATCAGTAGGAGCCTGTATTACGCCCTTTAACCACTATATATTTGGGTGAAAAATGTGGGATAATAGGACGGTACAAAGTACCAAGTGTCCTTTATTGCGCTGGAATAATTCAACAGAACGTCCTAACTAAAATGCCCGTATTAGGATGAAGCAGTCAGCACAGCGATGGAAGCAGACTTTGAGCTGAAATGAACATAAAATAATTAATAGTTGTAAATTTTTTAAAATGTAGAGGCCCTTTGGTCACTATCATACGAGAGCCTCTGAGATGCCAGGTTCGGATAATCCATATATGCGGCATAATCATCTAATTTGGTACACTTAAATTCCTAAAATTTCTTAAGTCCACCTGCTATTTGCTCTGTATCCTTAGTATTTTCCAAACCAGCCATAATATTAGAATACGATTTTTTACAATATGTATTTTATAACAATAAGTGTGCTCACCGAAACACGCTGATATCCACAGATGAATAGACGATACAGTGGTGGCCTGAAGCAAATCGGAGATCCTTCCCAATAATATGCATTAAGACTGATAGATGGATGCAAATTTCAATACTTTATTAACAAAGAGAATAGCGTCAGAACCGCACAGCAAAGCGTACCATGCAACTCAAAATTTCTACACCGACTTTCTTATAATCATTCACCAAGGCAAGTAAAAGACTTCAACAATATGAACAAAAGAAACTTCCAAAAAATTACAATATTAAAAAAAACACAATATTGTTTTATAAAACTAGCGATAACATCAAATGTTCAAAAATAAAATTTGATTTATTTGTAATTGAGGATTTAATTGATGTCCAATAAATTAATTAACCTCCACATAAACCCTCATGTTTAACATGTTTACTCATACATTAAGAAGTCCTCATTCTTCGGTTTCTTGATCACTCTTCCAGAACGAGTTTCAATATGTTGTGCTGGCACCTCACTATATTTCACTTTCATATTGCATTGTTCTCTATCCTTAGTCGTCCTGGTTTTAATTTTTACTTCTTTCCAACATTTATTTGGTTCTCCTTTTTCTCACACATTTTTGAGTCACATATTGCCTCAGCTTCTTGATACTTTGATGGATACCATTCTTGAGTCTACTTCTCCGTCCATGTAAACTGTAAAATGCAGCGATCCAGCGTTTCACACTCTACTGTACCATTTACTTCTATAAATGCATTTTTATCAGTCATATGGCTGACTTTAAATGGCCCCTTATTGAACAGAGTCAGACAATTCTGTCTGTTCTCGTTAGTTATATATACATGAGATGCCAGATTTAAATCTGATTATGCATAACATTTAGACCTTGGGCTTCTAGTTTTGGTTGGAGCTAAATAACTCATTTTATCTCTCAATGTCCCAACAAAATAATCTACTGAACTAGAGGCCCAATCGAGACAACTTGGAGCTTCTATTAGAAAGTCTCCAAGTAATCTCAATGGCTCTCCATAAACAAGTTCTGCTATGGATGTTACTAACTGAGCTCTAAATCTATTTCGCATTGCCAACAAAACTAGTGGCAAATCATGTATCCAACTGGATCCACCAGTGCAGCGTAATGCAGCCTTCAGCTCCCCTTGCAGTCTCTCAACCATCACATTAGCTCTGGCATTATATGCACATGTGAGTCTTACTTTTATCTCCCATAGTATTCAATGATCTGATAAATAGTTCAGACATATACTGACTACCACGACCAGTAGTTACCCTTACCGGTACATTTTATCGCGTCACCCAATTATGCAAGAACATAAGTAAGATTTCTTGAGCTGTCATGTCCTTCAGGATTGCTACCTCAAACTGACGACTGAAACGACCACCCATCATGAGTAAATACTTCTGGCTAGAAATTTCGGGAATTTCTACTATATCAATATGTACATGCATGAAACGACCCGCTGGTATACTAATCGTTTTAATTTCAAATTTTAGTAAGAAGCCAAACTTTACAAGTTTGACAGCGGTCAATTTTCTATACCCAAGCTCTTATGTCTTTCGACATCTTAGGCCATATATATCTATCAGTGACCATCCTGATAGTTGCCTTAATAGAAGGATGACCAAATTCATGCAGCTATTGAATTAACTTATACCTTAATTCTAACGGTACATAAGGTCTAGGTTGGCTCCTGGAGATTTCACATAGTAATAACTTATTTCCGATCTTCCTGCGTGTATACCCGGACTTCTTTGCCAACACAGCCACTAAAGGATCAACAATAGCAACCTGCTGCTTATGTTGTGCTAACGGTTGAGCCTTCAATAAAGAGGGTAGTAGCTCCACTAACTCGATTTGGTGTTTTATGCTTGTCTTTAATCCATTCCCTAAGCATTGGAGGGTAAAAACATGGCCAAGTTTTTCTTGATGGCATCCACCAAGTCATCGGAGTCGACGGGTCTGGGTATTCTCACTGACCTAACTACTGTCTCAGCATAAGTCACTGTCCCAGTGCCTTTTCCAATGGTCCTAGATTTGGTATTTAAAGCGAGATTAAAATGAATATAAAAAATCCATCCCAATGATGTAACCCTTTATATCAGCGATCAGAGAGTTCCACGTAAATAGCAATTTCTGCCCCAAGGTGTCTGACAATTTTTTAACTCCCTTAACCTCAATTGGACTTCCATTGGCAGCCCATAGTTGATAATCGAGTGTGACGCTATCAATTTCAATCGCATCGGATCAAACTATTCTCACCCCTGCACCCGTATCTATTAAGATGTTTAATCCACTTACTTTATTCGCTTTGACAAACTTATTGTTGCTATAGACAGTAATCTCTTTGAGATTACATTCCTACCGAAATCTAACAGATTAACGAACCATTTTACTGCGCGTTTCTTCTATCGAAGCTTACAAACTTAACTTCGATGATATTAGAATGCATCGAATATGCTTACCTTGGAGCCTTGCATTAACAACCCCCTTCTACGGCTTCTATAGCAGGGGTTCTACTAGATTTCCGGCGGCTTACACCAGGCCGCAGGAAGAGCTTTTTCTTTACATCGAGGAACACATAACCCTGGAAGCGTGCATCCTTCCCTCTGACACTTTCCAAACTCGGCTTATTTACGATGCAAACTGCACCACTCGCGTGGTCCTTGAACACCTTCACGCGATTCACCTCTTCGTAGCTTGAAAAGGTATTCACCCTACCTCTGTTGGAACTTTCCCTCTTGGGTTTCATCCTACCCCCATCCCTTCGGAGAATATTTCATTCATTCTCTACGGTCAGGAGTCTCTTTGAATGATGTCTGAGTTGCTGCTCCAGGCGTGAATCTGCTGCTACTGCATACACCTTAGGTTCCTTCTGACGATACACTTTGGCCAACAATTTGAGCTTCTTTGGACACTCTAGTTCCAATGTATCATAAATATCCAAAGTGGCTCTTAATCTAGCAGGAAATTTTGCTACAATTATACTGTTTATAACTTACTCATAAATATCAATCCTGATGAATTTTGTAATAAATCTGTCATAAAATTCAGATAGGAGTTGATTTTCGAAATTTTTCCTGACGTAATAAGTTAGTCATCCGTTCAATCCTCTCGGGTTGATATCGTCCATGAAGTTCTACAGCCAGAAGCTCAAATGCATTTACAGGTTCGTTTTCGGTGACAAATTTCATGAGTCTAAATAGATTCTTTCTAACAGGCTCAAGAAAACACCACCAGGCCGAGGCAAAACATACTTTAGGGTCGGTCACTCTTCTTAGTTTAAAATAAAAATTTGCATCTTCGACCCATTCAGAAAGGTTGTCTGGTCTGTGCATGGGGAGCTTAACATTACTATCCATAGAACTGCGGCAAAAGCGATCATCTACATCACATCTTTCAGCATAGAGGATCCTGGCGCGGGCGCCATATTTTGAAGCGGCTCTTTGGTCACTACCCTGAGATGCCAGGGTCGTATAATCCATATATGCGGTATCATTATATAATTTAAAGCATTTAAATTCCTCAGAACTATTTTTAAACAGCATTTCTTAAGTCAGCCTGCTCATTGCTCTGTATCTTCTATATTTTCCAATATATATTATAACAATAAGTGTGCTCACCCAAATACGCTGATATCCACAGATGACAGAACGATACGGTGGTGACCTGAAGCAAATTTGAGATTCTTTACAATAATATGTATTTAGAACTATAGTTGGATGCAAATTTCAATACTTTATTAACAAAGATAATCACGTCAGAACCACACAGCAGAGCGTACTGTGCAACTCAAAATCTCTTCTCTAACTCTCTTATAATCATTCAAAAAGACAAGTCAAATACTTCGACAATATAAACAAAAGAAACTTCCAAAAAAATTACAATATTAAAAAAAACACAAGATTGTTTTATGAAACAAGTGATAACACCAATTGTCCAAAAATAAAATTTGATTTATTTTTATATGAGGAGTTAATTTATGTCCAATAAATTAATTAACTTCCACATTGTTAAATCGATGCTCTTTATCTGAGCAAAATACTATAAATCCTTGATTAAAAATAAAGCATGTTTGGAAAATCTACAAATGGCTTCTGATGGGTTGGAAACGTTGATTCAAGGGCTGGTTGCAAAAATGAACAATTTGCCTGCAGAATTAGTTGTAATTAAGTCTCATCTGGATGATAAATTGATAATACATACCGGTGGAATCCACGTGAACCACCCAACCAATATAGGTGGACAAAACAGTAATCATATCATCAAAGGATACTAGATTAAGCCACAACCACTCGAGTCAGACCCTCAATTATCTCTGATTTGAGATAAGCAAGCAAATGTTGTGTAATTTAAATATAAAATGAAAATATATATTCTATAATAAATGCTGCACCCCAAGACTTGAATTTAGAAAACCAAAATAAATAACCTTTTACTATACTTCCAAATATTTTTGAGAAATAGTATAGTCTAGTTCTATGTATAGTATAGACTAGACGTAAATTACAATGTTAGTGGTAAAGTCGTAAAGGTGTTAAAGCTCTTAAGATATTTATTAATGTGAGACGTAAGATACGAAGTCCGTATCAGTTTTGATGCGTCTGAAGATGAAGGAAGTTCAAGATTTTACCGACCTATGAGTGCTACCAATTGTCCCGCACAAGCAAAATGCGGTCAAATCCGACACATCTTAACTCTAAGTGCTCCTACGAACTAATCTACATAACTAGAAGCCCAATCAAGAATACTTGGAGTTTCTATTAGAAGATCTCCAGGCAAACTTAATGGTTCTTCATAAACCAATTCTGCTATTGAAGTTCCTAATTGTGCCCTATATCTGTTGCGCATGGCGAGTAGTACTATAGGAAGATCGTGTATCCAGCTTGTTCCACTAGTACACCTTAATGCAGCTTTCAGTTCACGATGTAGCCTTTCTACCATCCCATTCGCTCGTGGGTTATACGCGCTAGTATGTAATACAGTGGTTCCCATGATGTTGAGGGATCTTACGAAAAGCTCGGACATAAATTGACTAACGCGATCACTAGTGACCTTTTCCGGAACACCATAACGCGATATCCAATTATGTAGAAACGCGAACAAGACTTCTTGCGCTGTCATGTCTTTTAAAATCGCCACTTCAAATTGACGACTAAATCTATCTACCATGGTCAGCAAGTATTTGTTCCCATTAACTTCAGGCATCTCGACAATGTCTATGTGTACGTGTCTGAACCGTCCAATTGGTATCCCAATATTCTTTATCTCGGTTCTGGTATGTCTCCACACCTTACACGTTTGACACTTGGCACAGGCTCTTACCCATACCCGTATGTCTTTCAGACATGTGCGGCCATACGTATCTGTCGTGGATCAATCGAATGGTGGCTTTAATGGATGGATGACCCATGTCATGTAACATTTGGATAATCTTGGCCCGTAACACCAACGGAACATATGGTCGTGGTTGACTTCTAGACGTTTCGCATAACAACCACTTATAAAACCCAATCGGTCTTACTACGTCCTGATCTCTTTGCTGTAGCACTGCCCCTAATGCAACATCTGAGGCATCTGTGATTAGCTCGAAAGGTTTTTCCCAATCTACAGGTGCTAATGTGGTTACGTCACTTAACATTTCCTTGGCCTTTTGGAAATTTTCTCGGTCCTCTGGACTCAAGTTTATAGGCCAAGACTTCTTGATCGTGGTCTTTTCACGAAGTGAGATGCCGTGTTAACGATCCAAGAATTCCGGCTAGACCTGGAATGAATCGACGGTAATAGCTGATCATACCCAAGAACCTTCGCAACTGGCGTACGGTTCGGGGTTTCGTTACGTCCTTTATAGCTTGGATCTTATCTTCCAAAGGTTTAATTCCGTCTTTGGAAAGTATATGACCAAGGTATTTAACTGAAGAGCAACCGATATTACTTTTATTAGGTTTGACCACTAATCCATATTGTTCCAGCCCGGTCAAAACCGTTTCCAAATGCGTACGATGTTCGTCTCGTGAGCGACTAAAAATTACTACGTCGTCTATGTACACCCTAGCAAATGGAGAATTCTGAATGATTTCTTCAGCCAAACGCTGGAATGTCTGACTGGCATTCTTCAAACCAAAAGGCATTCAAAGAAATTCATGCGATCCCCCTCCTGGAAATCTGACTGCGGTGAGTGGTATCGAACTTTCCTCCATTGGTATCTGATAGTACGCTTTCTGGAGATCTAAAGTTGAATAAACCTCATATCCCATTATATCTCGGAGTAAAGTACTCTGGTTAGGGAGAGGATAAGAATCACCCTTCGTCACTGAGTTTAATAGACGATAATTCCCACAAACCCTCCATTGACCCGGTTCAGGTTTGGGAACTACCACTATTGGGGAAGCAAAATTGGAATTTGACCTTCTACAAATCCCCTCTTCGCGCAATTGGTGAAATTCTGACAAAGCAACCTGTTGCTTGTGTTGTGCCAATGGTTGAGCCTTCGGTGAACAAGGCAACGGAGCCACCAATTCTATCTGGTGTTCTACTCCTGTCTTCAAACCTATCCTTTTGGCACTGAAAGGTTGAAACACTGCTAGGTGCTTCTCGATTATATCGGCAAAGTCATGTGCGACTGTTGGACGAGGTAAAAGAACTGTTCTAACTGCCGATGTGTTAGACTCAGTAGGTGTTGATATCTCTACGCCTTCTGTGATAGTCCTAGCCTTGGGGTCTAATGTCAGTTTGAAATGTGTCAAGAAATCCATGCCAATTATATGGTCCTTGACATCGGCTACTAGAAAATTCCATCGGAAGGAAGATTTCTGGCCTAATGTTACCGACATTTCTTTCATCCCTTTCAATCCTATCGGACTACCGTTAGCGGCCCATAGTTGATAATCAAATGTGGGGCAATCTACTTCCACCACGTCTGACCTAACTATGCTTACCTCAGCACCCGTATCCATGAGAAAATCTAATCCAGATAATTCATCTTTAATGATGAACAATCCGGCAATGCTTTCCAGATCTCCGCTTAGTAAGAATCTGACCCTCTTGCCTTCTTCTTCGGTGCTATTTGATCTAGTCGCATCCTTTGCTTTGAGTGTGCAATTTAAAGGCACTTCGCACTGCGTCCGTATTCGCAATGTGCCTTACACTATCCGCGTGGCCCTTCGAAGTGTTGACGCGAGTGACTCCCTCGACGTCTATTATACCTATCCTGACTCTGAAGTTGTGCAATATCACTACGTAAGCTAGCAACTTCTCTACATAAGAAACGCAAGGTTTCTTGTATAGTCAGGTTGTTTTCGGCATCCGCCCTGACTGGCTGCATCGTGACAGAATCTGCTATTACAGCATGTACTTGTGGTTCCTGCTGTTTATACACGCCGTCTAACCCTCTGAGTTTTGTTGGCCAATCAATGCTCATTGTGTCAAATACTTCCAATGTTGTTCTAAGCCTAATTGGTAGCTCAGCTGTGAAAATGGAGTTGACTACATCTCTAGATATATTCAACCTGGAAGCTTTTGTGCAAAGGCGTTCATAAAATTCGGACGGTAGTTGACGCCCCGTTTTTTCTAAGCGTAATAATTCGCACATTTGCGCTGATCTTCCAGGCTGATATATCTGTTGAATTTCAGCCATTAATAACTCAAATGCATTGTACGGCTTTTCTTCCACAGTTCTGTCTCTAAAATTTGCCAAGGCATTTCGGAAATTTTCAGGCAATGCCATCCATGCTGCAAAAAATTACTCCATTGGATTTACAATATTATAAACACTAAATATCATTTGGGCTTCTCCTACCCAACATGAATGTTTTTCTGATTTGTACTGCGGTAGACTTCAAATTCTCTATCCTGGCGCGGTCGCCAAATTTTATTGAGGCCCCTAACCTATTCGAGTCTGAAAGCCCCATAGATGCCAGATCGCTTGAAGTCCTAATATTCACAGTAGAGTCTGATATGCTTATATTTCCATTTTCATCTGCTAGATTCAATTCCTCAATGTCCTTCACTAACCTACTTGTGTCCTCAAATTTAATAACGGTCCCCATGTCTTATTTGTTTAACAATTAAATCGACACTTAATGTTAGGCAATCGGAATGTTAAAGTTGTATCGTGATATTTCCCGAACAAATAATCTGGAAGGAGATATACGTGAACAACAGAATTATCAAATTACCTGTTCCAGGACGTCTCTTTTCAGTGTGAGATAATATCAGAACAAAAGGCAATTATAGCAGGTATGTATTGTTGGGATGTATTCGTGTTACTAGAGAAAACTGTTAAAAATGCAGCAGACCAAAATATATTAAGACCAGTCGAGGTGCGAGACACTCGAAAACTGAAAAATGGCGCACAATTCAAAGTCAAGTATTTAAACAAAGAATGTTCTGGAAAATAAAAATAAAAATTATTTTTAAATAAAATTCGTTACAATCAGCCATGTTGGTTTAAATTTATCAGTCAATGTTATTTTACATATGGCGGAGGATTTAACTTCCTCCACAAAATTTATAAATAGATTTTTAGTTTTTTGTCGGAGGAAATTTCTTTCTCTACAAATAGATCTTTTGAAATAAATTTGTCTAGTAATAGACGTAAATCCCGCGCTTTTCCTGTCGTTGAATTCTTCAGGAACGAATTATTAATACTGGTGCCTCTGATGTCAAAATGACGCATAGTTCATTTGCTTCTCGAACGACTGTTTCATCTAAAGTTGATAGAGTACGATGATCTTGTAACTTAGTTGAAGTTGGTATGGATGCTCTAGACAATGCGTCTTGTAAATGTTGCTCATTTGTAGTTGCAATCTGCAAGGTTGCGTTTTACATATCAAATTCGGCAATGGAAAGATGGTTCTTTAACTATTCTTGTCCTTCGGTTCTGTCATCAATCCAAAAAAAAAACTGGGCGATGTAACGTTCCAAAATCGCACAATTCTCCAAGTTATTTACATGTATGACGACATTTCTGTCTGTCATTCTCCTGAACTTGTAAGGTCCCTTGTAAAATGGAGTAAAGGAATTCTTCCTGTTTTAATTAGCTACATAAACATGCATTTTTGATCGCAAATTGAAAGCCACATAGCATTTGTTTATAATTATTATATGCTTCCATTGAGCTAAATAACAATCTTATCTTCAAGTGTTAAAACTAAACAATATATGCAACTAAATGCCAAGTGTAGACAATTTTTTAGTAATTAAACGAATATTGGTTGCACGAGTGGTGATAACAATTACTATTAATCAAGTTTGTGATCTTAATATATACAATTGACTCATTATGTACATACATTTGTCAGTATAAATTAAGAATTGTATAGTGCAGATAAGGCAATTCTTCCAGTAGACGGGTTTAGTTCTTATTGGGAACTTATAACGCACTGGCCAGAATTTGCGCGGACAGGGCTCGAACTTGGGCATATCTGCTTCAAAGTCTTATTCTCTAATCACTGAGACACTCTACCACACAATACACTAATGTAACTCGGTTAATCGTTTTCTTTTATGTGAAGTCCACATGGCATCCATTTAGACCCAAAATTCCAACTAACCATCCCCAATCTGTCATTATTTAGGAGACACCACATTGCACGGGGAAGTGGTATTGAAATGAACATTAATATAATTTAAAGAACATTGGTTGCGCGGGCGGTGATAAAAATTACTTTTAATAAAGTTCTCGATATTGATGTATACACCTGACCCATTACGTACATACATTTTTCAGTATAAAATAAGAATTTTATAGTGTAAATAAGGCAATTCATCCAGTAGATCTGTCAAGTTCTTATTGGGAACTCATCGCGCACAGGTTCGAGCTCTTTCCGCGGCACATTCTGGGCAGTGCGTAATGTGTTCACAATAAGAACGAAACCGGTCTACTGGACGAATTGGCCTTTTGTACAATATAAAATTCTTAGTTTATACTGACAAATGTATGTACATAATGGGTCAGGTGTTTATATCAAGATCGCAACCTTAATTAAAATTAATTTTTATTGACGTCCACGTAACCAATATTAGTTTTATTATATAAATATTCATTTCAATACCACTTCTCGTCCATTTTGATGTCTGTTCAATAGTGACAGATTGGAGATGGTTAGTTGGAGCTTTGGGTCTAAATAGATGTCATATGTGCTGGACCTAAAAGTAAAGGACTAATCGAGTTACATAAGTAGTACATGACTGAAAATTGTGGTTAGTGTACGGCAGGTTGGCTCAGTGATCAGAGCACCAGATTTCAAAGCAGACTTGTCTAGGTTCGAGCCCTGACCGCGGAAAATTCCTGCCAATGCGTGATGAGTTCCCAATAAGAACAAAACCGGACTACTGGATAAACTGCCTTTTCTATACAATACAATTCTTTGTTTATACTGAAAAATGTATGTACACAATGGGTCAGGTGTATATATCAAATTCGCAACCTTGATTAAAAGTGACTAATTTTAGTGTCTACTAGTAGATTTATAGGCAGACTTAATGGTCTTTCATAAGCCAATTTTGTTATGGAAGTTCATTGTTATGTCCTGTTTCTGTTGCGTAAGAATTGAAATACACCAGGAAGATCGTGTGCCCACCTGGTATCATTCGTTCACCTCAAAGCAAGATTCAACTCACAATGCAGCCTTTCATCCAATCTATTTGCCCAAGGAATGTGGGCGCTACTAATAATAAAATTTATTCCAAAGGTTTTGAGGATATAATGAAAACCTCTGTCAAAAATTGAATACCATTAATGTTAAACCATTTTGAAACAATCCACTACGTAGGAATTAGAACAAGGCTTCTTATGCTGTCACACCTTTCAAAATCGTCATTTCAAAATTGACGACTGAAATGATCAAACATTGTGAGAAACTATGTATGAGGTGTTGCGAAGCTAGGAACAAATTAGTTCAGTTGTGACCAGAAGGATAAACGAAAGTATAATCTCATGCACATTCGTTTCGTACTTACTGGCGACTCATCAGTAGGAGCCGGTATTATGCCCTTTAACCACTATATATTTTGGTCAAGAATGTGGGATACAATCTCATACACGTATGTGTAAATCTGCAACAGTGAAGCTAACAACATATAGTCTACGACAATGCGATTTCAACGCTATTTCACACTATATAATATATATACCGCGTCTGAAAAGGATACTAACACTATGGCTTTTGTGATAGTTACCGATACCAACATTATTGTTCCGAAAAGGTACACGGTACTAACACTATGGTTTCCGAGTCGGAACATAGTACCAACATGGTTGATATTAATTTAAGCTACAGTTCACCGAAATTAACAATTACAACAAATTCTGAACACCTGTTACTCCATTAAATCCACACACCCTGGCCTTGATAGATATCAGTTATCACATTTCGCGGAAAGCATGACATCATTCAAATCAATATATGACAGTTAAAAACTGTTTGCTGCGGAGAACTCTTATATATGCAAGTATGTATTAGGTGTTGCGAACCTAGAAACAAATAAGTTCAGTTGTGACCACAAGGATAAACCAAAGGCAGCATGAATGGAAAGTAATAAATCGTGCACATTCGTTTCT
Organism: Eudiplozoon nipponicum; assembly: GCA_029291075.1. NCBI lineage: Eukaryota > Metazoa > Platyhelminthes > Monogenea > Mazocraeidea > Diplozoidae > Eudiplozoon > Eudiplozoon nipponicum. The sequence continues at coordinate 33,420 of JAQBSW010005592.1, forward strand.
TGCTTACTGGTGTCTCATCGGTAGGAGCTGGTATTACGCCCTTTAACCACTATATATTTGGGTCAAGAATGTGGGATAATATGGCGGTACAATCTCCTAGACGAATGTGTAAACCTGCAATAGTTAAGCTAGTATCATATAGTCTACGACAATGCGACTTCAATGCAAAATCACACTATATAATATATATATACCGCGTCTGAAAAGGATACTAAAACTATGGCTATTGTGTTAGTAACCGACAGCCACATTTTTGTACCGAAAAGTTACATGGTACTAGCACTATGGTTTCCGAGTCGGAACATTGTTCCAACATGGTTAATATCAATTTTTGCTATAGTTCACCGAAATTGAGAATTAAAACAAATTCTGAACACCTGTTACTCCAGTATATCTATGCACCCTGGCCTTGATTGATATCAGTTATCAAATTTCGCGGAAGGCATGACATCATTCAAATCAATATTTAACCGTTAAAAACTGATTGTTGAGGGGAACTAATATATATGCAAGTAGGTATTAGGTGTTACAAACCTACTAACATATTTGTTCAGTTGTGACCAGAAGGATAAACCAAAGGCAGCATGAACGAGATTATATTTTCCGTTCATGCTGCCTTTGGTATATCCTTCTGGTCACAACTGAACTAATTTGTTACTAGGTTCGCAACACCTAATGCATACTTGCATATATATTAGTTTTCCGCAACAAACAGTATTTATCTGTTATATATTGAATTGAATGATGTCATGCTTATCGCGAAATGTGATAACTGATATCGATCAAGGCCAGAGTGTATGGATTTACTGGAGTAACAGGTGTTCAGAACTTGTTGTAATTCTCAATTTCGGTGAACTATAGCATAAATTGATATCAATCATGTTGGTTCCATGTTCCGACTCGGAAACCATAGTGTTAATACCATGTACCTTTTCGGTACAATAATGTTGGTATCGGTTACTAACACAATAGCCATAGTGTTAGTATCCTTTACTGACTCGGTATATATATTATATAATGTGAGTTAGCGTTGAAGTCGCATTGTCGTAGACTTTATATGATGTTAGCTTCACTATTGCAGGTTTACACATTCGTCTAGGAGATTGTTCCGTCCTACTATCCCACATTTTTGACCAAAATATATAGTGGTTAAAGGGCGTTATACCAGCCACTACTGATGAGTCGCCAATAAGCACAAAACGAATGTGAATGAGATATTACTTTCCGTTCATGCTGCCTTTGGTTTATCCTTCTGGTCACAACTGAACTAATTTGTTACTAGGTTCGCAACACCTAATACATACTTGCATATATATTAGTTCTCCGCAACAAACAGTATTTATCTGTAATGTATTCCCTGTTGTGCAACATGTTTCTTTCAAAGCTAACATAATGGTAGATTTACGGTCGAATCCTCAAAATGTTGTAGCTAATGAATTTTTTGATGCGTAACTCCAACGATACATACGGTCTTGGTTGACTTCTGGAAAATTCGCATAGCAACTACTTGCCGTTCAGGAGCGTGCGAGCATAAACTGGTCTCTTGGCAATATGACTGTAAAGTGATTCAATCCTTGCGCTCCCATGATTTGCTGGACTATATCTTCGGGCAAATTTTTTAGATTGTTTAACAAACCTTGGCGTATCAGCTTGACGTCTGCTTTAATCGGTCTAATAAGTGAATTTGTTACCAGATTTTATTTCAAAGCAATATAAAAGACAATAAAATCTAACTCTGCTAAACGAGCAAATTGGAAATTCATACTGAGAGTGTAATTAAGCCTAGTGTTTTTACTGATCAAGCTCAACAGAAACTTATGTTCTGACAATAAATTGAATTGATAATATCTAAATAATGCTTTAAATGTAGCATAGCAAAATACACAAAACTTGTCTTACCGTTTTTTCGTCCATGAAGTTTCCGACGATAAAAATTAATTGATCTAATTATAACATTGTCTTTTTGTTGTATTGTTGCTCTAATCTGACGTAATCGTGATAACCATAAATAATTTTTTCCAGTCTACAGGTGCTGGGATGGTTATTTCACTTCCAATTTCTTTAGCCATATAAAATAATTCTCGGTCTTCGCTCAAAGTGATAGGCCTGACTTTTGAAAGTAATTTTCTCAAACGAAAGATGGCGTGTGGACGATTAAAAAATTCCGACTAGACTTGTTATGAATCGGTAGTAATAACTGATCATTCCCTGGAGTATATGTAGTTTGCCCACAGTCCGGTGTCCATTACATCTTTGACGGATTTGATCTAATCTTCCTGGAAAGTATACGTACAAGATATTTGACCTTAGAGCAAACAATTTTGTTCTTATAGTTTTCATCGCTCATCAATATTGTTTCAGCCTAGTCAAAACCATTTCCCAATGCTTGCAGTGTTCTTCGCGATATCGACTGAAAATAATAATGTCATCTTTATACATCCTCGATAATGAAAAATTCTGGAGAACATCTAACGTTGGAATATCTGCCTGGCATTTTTTAAATCAAAAGGCATTCTAAGTAATTCATGCGATTTCCCTCCTTGAAATCTGACTGCGCTGAGTAAGGCAGAACATTCCTCCATCGGTATCTGATAATACGCCTTCTGGCGATGCGATGTTGAATAAACCTCATATCCTATTATGTCTTGAAGCATAGTGCTCTGGTTAAAGAAAATATAAGAATCACCTTTAATCAACCAGTTTAAAAGACGAATGTTTCTACAAACCCGCCATTCTCCCGGTTTAGGGTTTTGAACCACAACTATTGAGGATGCCAAGTTTGAATTTGACCTACTAAAATTTCCCCCTTCGTGCAAATCGAGAAATTCGGTAACAGCGATCTGTTGCTTGCGTTGTGCCAAATTTGGACTTTGGATGAACAAGGCAACGAAGCCATGAAATCTATTTATTGCTTTTCTCCTATCTTCAACTCATTTAGCTTGGGACTAAAATGTTTAAATACTGATTGGTGTTTCTTGATGATGTCAGCAAAGTCTTCTATGACAGTGGGACGGGGTAAACAGATTAATCTAACCACTAGGGTTCCAGACACGGTATGTTTTAACACCCAGGTGCATTCTGTAATAGTCCTGATTTCGGGATCTAATGACAGATTGAAATGGGTTAAATCGTTCAACTCAATGATATGATCTTTTACGTCAGCAACCAAAAATTCTGATTAAAGAAATATTTTTCCTAAATTTGACGACAGTTCTTCCATCCTCTTAACTTCTTTTGGACTACCATTATTTAGTAATATATGTGGGACAGCCAGCTTTCCCCACATCTGATCTAACATTAGCACATTTATCATTGAGAAATTTGATCTCACTCAACTAACTCTAATGCTAAATTTATTGCGGGCAAGCCGATCAACTCTCTCATAACCTACGCTTAAATAGAATCTTACAATGTTGCCGGTTCTCTTGGTGCTATTTTCTTTTGTAGGAATCTTCTTTTTCGCCTTCAATATGTATTTTATAGACACGCCGTAGAAATTTTGCAATGCAAATTCCTCTACGGCTGCTACGAGTGAGGGTTCTCTGCTTTTCCCAGTGAGGTAGTTTTATCAACCGGTTTGATGCTGTCTTTCCACCTGTGTACGTCTAAACGCGAGTAGAGGATGCCTCTACTTTGGCAATTGACACTTCGTCTATATTCACAATGTGCCTTGTAACACTCGTGTCGCTCTTCAAAACGCTGGCGCGAGCGAATCTTACGGCGTCTAAATTACCTTTGCTGATCTATTCATCATCCTTTCTTCAATGTTTTGCTTCTCTTCGTAGATCACGAATCTCCCCTGTACGGTTAGGAGAGCTACTGCATTTGCCCTGATTTGCTACATCAAAACTGAATATGCTGTTATTATATTTATATGTGCTTCTTGCAGTCTTTACACGCCGTCCAATCCTCTGAGTTTACATGGACAATCAAAATTCATTGTCTCAAAGATATCTAAATTGTATCTAAGCCTGGATGGCATCTCAGCAGTAAAATTAGAAGTAATCACATCTTGAGAAATATTCAAGCTAGAAGCTTTCGCATATAAGCCCCCTTAATTCTGAAGGAATTTGACGCCCTATAATTTCTATGCATAACAGTTTGCACATTTGTTCTGACTTGCCAGGATATCTAATTTAATTTTCAGCCATTCACAATTCAAAGGTTTTACGTGTGCTTGTTCCACAATTTAATATCTGAAGCTTTCCATGATGGTCACAAAATATTCTGGTAAAGCCGTACATGCCTCGAAAAACTGATCAACTGAATCTACCTAACGATAAACTTTAAAAAGTATTTGGGTACCTATGACCTATTTTAAATGTATATGAGATTTGTGCTGTGGTAGACTGATGAAATTTGGACTGGCATGTTGGCCGTATATCTTAGAGGCTCTTGCCATATTAAAAAATAGGATCCCCAAATGTATCATGCCCGTATCAGTCTAGGTGTGTCAATAGGAGTGTGGTATATGTTAAACAATATATGAGCAGAAGTTTAATGGGTTGATCTTTTCCCAGTCTCATAAATGCGCCTTCTTCAACTATGCCATCTAGATCCTCAAATTTAGGATTAGCCTCCCCAATAAATGCTATTATATATACTTAATTATGTAATAGGCAGTTGGACTGTGTACTTTATATGAAACAATGTACAACAAACGTTTGATGTAGAAAGAGATTTGACATAAAATACAGAATAATTAACTTACCTGTTCTGAACCGTTTCAATGGGCTCGAATAAGAAAATAAACTCTTTTTAGTAAAAGTATATTGAGGATCAAAAATGGAAATGTTGCAAAAGTCCAAATGATAGCCAAGACCCATCAACAGAGAAGCTCACGTTAGCTAGGCACAAAATAAATATTCGAAAGGAGTTAAACAAAGAATGTTCTCGAATTTAAACGAATGTAAATAATTTATAATAGTCAAAGGACTGTGTACGTTTTACGCAAAACTATACCAAAAGTTTGATTTAGAAAAATAATTGATCCGAAAAACAATAATTTAAATTACCTATTCATGAACGATCTCAATGTGCACAGATAATAAAATAAACTGGCCGTTTTCAGAAGTATAGTGTGAGGATCAAGAATTGTAAAATTGTTAAAGAAACAAGATCGATGATACACATCAATAGAGAAGTACAGATATGTCGGGAACAAAATGCAGAAAATGGAAATCGTGTACAATTCTTTAGTATAAATAACCAAATGCATTTAAACAAAGAATGTTCTAGAATTTAAACAACTATTTTCTACTTTGATAATATTTGTTTCAATCAACCACAGAGTTGTAAATGCTCAGATTAATTCGCCGAAATATTTTCAAAATTAAATTCAAATTTTAATACACTGGACAAATGAGAACGTACAAAATTGCCGCTGACCAACTGTGTGCGATTTCGCTTCTATATAAGCACGATGCAATTATCACGCAACCTACATTCTGCTCTACTCGCTACGTGTAATTTCTGTCGCCTTCTCCGTTTCACTGATTAGCTACGCCGGCTACTGGACTCACGTTTACCACACTGTGTCATCTTGTCGGATGGTCTTCAGTCACGCGAATCTTCTTGTTGCTGCACATCCTCTCACACGTAATCGATCATCTATCAATCGGATTTCTACGTGTGCCAGCCATCTCGGTGTTGCCGCAGATCTTCAACAAAAAAAGTTTAGATCTTCAAACAGAAACTTATACATCCTGCTTCAAAAATTCTACTGATTTAGGTGCATCTACTCAAAGGATCACCATCCAACGAACAGGAGGTCACAGCAAGTGTCTAGAAGGACTTTTGGACACGCTAGCACTGAAATCATTCATAAACATTCACTGTAATCGACGGTGAACGCCTTGTAGACCCTGTTAAAAGCCACTCACTGTACATGATTTTTCCGTTTCCTTATTAGCTTTCTTAGAAACGTCGCACGACACTTACTTCCAGTTTGGGTGTTACAAATCTGGGCCCGCGCCAGGATTGGAGAGCAGTACTACCGTTACAAATTTTTTTGATAATACAAATCTTTAAGCAAAAAATTTAAACTAAATAAATTTTGTTTTTGGACGGGAATCTTGGGTGTGTAATAAAAGCAGGTGTCAGCACCTCTGATACCCAGTTTTTGACACTGGATCATCCTGTCTTTTCAATCAAAGCCTCCTATGGTTCATTCGGTGAAAACTTTTATTTGCTTACGTGCTTTTGTACAACATTCAGCGTCTGATTGGTGTTCAAACATTGAAAGCAGGTTTTTCTAAGTGCTTTCTTTTGTAAAATTTACAGGGAAAGTATGTTTTAAAATTATTGTTTCTATATATTTAATTTCCTTTATGCGTTTTAATGGCCTGTGAGTCACATCCAAACTTTAATATCCAGAATTCTAAGTTAGCTCAATGTCCATCCGCCGGTCTCACATATGATGACGTTAGTCTATCCTCTTTAGAGAGATCTCTTTCAGATTTGAGTATGATCCTAGAAACAATCGTCATAGATACGAAAAATGTTAATAAGACCGCGGATCAACACCATCCAAATCAATGCAAACAACGATCAAGATCTCTTTGATCATTCAATCGATATTCTTCAAATAATGGTGCTATAATCAACAAATTTATTTCCATAATTGTTGAAATTGCTTGCATGCTTCCGGGAATTTACCAAACGGATGTTAGTTTCCTTCCTTAGATGACTACAATCAACAAGGAAAAAGTTTCTATTATTCACGCACATACACCTATTGCTGCAGTATATGTTGACTCCTATTTTCCACGCACAATATGCTACATAGACAGCAAAACCGACTATGTCATTTGCAATGACCAGCGCATTTGCATATATGACCCAGCCAAGCAACCCCATGAACCTCTACAACTTCTAGATTGCAAAACCGGAGAAGAATTCATTGTTGTATTGTTTAATTCATTGGTGTAGCAATTTCAGTTCTCAAGGGTGATTCCATGGCCGAGATGTCTTTAGGTGTTCTACTCGCAACAGCTACTGGGCAGCCCATTCCTACTGATGGTTGCGGGCATCGCATTCTCAATATAGATTTAAGACGTGAATTTTCTCACAAATACATCGTCACCAAGGCTTCACACAAAATTTTAGGCCTTGATATTCTGTTAAAATATTGGCTTGTTGTTGATCTTGCTAATCAAAATATCATTGGCTCCTACATTGGACTTGATACAAGTTTTAGGAGACTGGCCTCCGAACGTTTCGAGTTACAGGTCATACTGCCAAACCAAGTACATCATTCAACAGAGATATCAACAACACTTTGAGAACACAAATCGTTGTTTCATCTCAAAAAGTTAGAGCTACAAGTCTCCAACACGATGCACAATATCGACGCAACAAGACAACCTATCGCACTCAAAAAGAGATCACTACGCCCTGCTAAACTGAAAACTGCCAAAGAAGAGTTTTCAAGACTGTTGGAATAGGAAATCATCAGGCCATCAAGAAGTTCATGGGCGTCACCATTTCAATTGTCTCCAAATCAAACGGATCATTCAGAGCTTGTGGAAAAGACCGTAAGTTTAATTCTGTGACCAAATCTGACGCATACCCCATTCCAAATATTAACACATTGACAGAAAAGCTCAGCAATAGAAATTACTATTCAGTGATTAACCTGAAATAGACCTATCACCACAATCCGATAGCACCAGAAGATATTGCAAAAAGCAGCGGTCATCACACCTTCTGGCTTTTTTAAATGCCTTAACATACATTTCGGTCTCAAGTGTCTTACTCAGACATTTCAGTGGGTCAGGTACGACATATTCTGCGATGACGCTGCTTACTATATTTCATCTATTGATGACATAATTGTTTACAGTCCAGACCAAGATACTCAAGCCAAACATCATCGAAATGCCCTATATCACTTATTAAATCACGGACTCAAGATAAATTGTGACAAAACGCAGGTTGCAACTAAATATTTGAATTTCCTAGGGCATCGTATTAATAATCAAGGCATACAACCTTTGCAGTCGAAGGCAAATTCCATCAAGAATATTAAATCACCCAAAATTTAAAGGAATTAAGAAAGTTTTGTGCTTTCTTAACAGCTATCGCAAGTTCCTTCCCAGTCTATCCAACTAAATTTATTCGTTATGTAAGCACCAGCGGAATCGAAAAGTACTGCAAAAACCCAAAATTTCTTGTTCGCATGAAGACGAGGAATTTCTATTTAGCAAATGCCAAAATGCTAACTCATCCAGACTATCAACGAAAATTTCTACTCGCAACCGATGCTTCTGAATTTGCTATTGGGGCCACTTTGGAACAAGAGATTGACGGAGTTCGGAACCTGTCAGTTTTTACTCGCGTACTCTCTAACCAGTATAAACTAGATCCGAAACCGTTGGTCAAGATCTCCTCGCCATCTATGATACAGTACGCCTCTTAATCAGTATCATTGACAGAAGAAGATTTGTTGTTTGTACAGATCATGCAATATTAGTTAGCGCCCTACGAAACGCAACCACAACTGTCGCAACGTACCCTGCCAGAATAGCAAGACAGTTGGCAGTTCTGAGCGAATGGCAATTCGACATCTTTCATGTTAAGAGAAACAAAACATTATTGCAGACGCACTATTCAGGCCAGACATCTTGCTTCAAACACTATTGTCTTCGTCATTCATAGTAAATTCCTTTACTCTCAATCAATATGCACAAAAACCATTATTCCTGAGAATAAAGAAATAGTATTCAAAGATCAGTAGCTCGTCACTCCATCAAATTTGTATCCTGACTCTAGGAAGATTTACCCACCACTTCCGCAATATTTTAGATGACGTAATATCCATGGATCCACATGATTCATTACTTTTATTACACTTACTTGTTTCACGTGGTATAACCGGCTGTTATTGGCTAACACTTGTGTAGCATTTATCTATTAGATGTTAGTTCAATTGTGTCCAGAAGGATAAACCAAAGACAGCATAGAAGTAAAGTATAATCTCTTGCACATTCGTTTCGTGCTTACGGGCAATTCGTCATTAGGAATGGGTATTACACATTCTACCCACATTATATTTTGGTGAGTAATATAGAATGTGGTTAAAGGGCGTAATACCAGCTCCTACTGATGAGTCGTCAGTAAGCACGAAACGAATGTGCACGAGGTTATACTTTTCATCCATACTCTATTGGGTTATCCTTCTGATCATAATTGAACTAATTTGTTACTAGGTGCGCAAAACCTAACACATAATTGCATATATATTAGTTCTCCTTCACAAAAAAATATTTAATTGTGTAGCACTTTTGAACAGTTCTTCCTTGCCATTCCTGTATCAATGGTCGAGTAAACTTTGGTCCTTAGAATTTGATTTTCATGTATATATTTTATTCATCATACTGTTGCATCTTTTGGCAAAGGCCCGAACCCACACTTGCTTATTTTGAAATGACCAGCTACTTAGAGCTAACGCTTTGTATAGCAACAATATGTAGTCATCGGTTTCATATCATGGTATAAGCCATTATCATGCATATCGCAATTTTCTCAGTTACACAGTACACATGCACTACGAATATAATATCCACAGGTGTCGAGCACACAATAGATCCTTTGGTCGTATCGAACTATCTTTGACAGAAATCCAGTCCACCCAGATTACAACTTAGACTTTGCGCTTTCAGTTGCAATCCTCTTTGAAATTTTTGCAATGCGGATCTCAAAACCTATCACATTGCACAATTTTGCGACACGCCGTATGACCACCTACTACACCTAACAGTTTTTATAGCTGTTACTAGTGGTTATTTGGCATCCTATCAATGTTGAAGCACTTAACATATATGTATCAGCCCGGCATTACTATACACATTTGGTTAACACTGGGCATAATAATAACCAGTTTCTTAATTGGATTCGAACTCTTCCCTACATTACCAACCTAGCCACACCAGGAAGAATTTTTTATTTTAAAATTACCTTTTTTCAGTATGGAATGTGATTCTACGGCTCAGATTAATTTGCTGACATATTGTCAAAATTAAGTTAAAATTTTAATACGCTGGACCAATGAGAACGCGGAAAATTACCGTTGACCAATTAAGTGCGATTTCGCATCTATATAAGCACAATGTAATTACCACGCCACACACAATCTGCTCTGCGTACAACGTGTGATTGCTGTCGCCTTCTACGCTTCATTGACTATCTACGCCGACTACTGGAGTTGCGTTTATCACGCTGTGTCATCTTGTCGGATAGTCTGCATTAACGCCAATCTTCTTGTTTCTTTGCATTCAGTCACACGTAATCTATCATCTTTTAATTGGAATTGTACGTGTGGCAGCCACTTTGGTGTTGCCACAAATCTTCAACAAGGCAAGTCTAGGCCTTCGAATAATAACTAACAGTTTCTGTTTCGACAATTATATTTATTCAGGTGCATCTACTTAAAGGATCGCCAGCCAACGAACACGAGGACAGAAAATGTGTATAGTGAGACATTTGAACACACTCACACTGCAAGCATTCAGAAATTTTCATGGCAATTGCCGACTCTGTTAATGGCCCTAACACTGACCGGGAACTATCTGTAAACTTGAACGCTTAAGTTATTACATGGATCATTCGAAGTATAATTCTTTCATTATTGTCGGCTGGAATTATTATAGTCATCTTTATAACAATTGAAAAATTGTACATTTTATAATAATTAATTTTTCGTCAACGAAGATCTCTTGACAAGGCTTTTATCAAAAATTTTATTAACATAAATGATATTAGGATACATAAGAAGGCCTTCAATACTTCAAAATAGCTGCATCTACAATGATACTTTCTTGAATAACAGCAAATAATAAGAAACTCATAAACAGCACTTTTAAGGCATGCAATTTTACTCCTAGGCCAGATGTTTGTGATTTAACATCTCACGGCAACTTACCAAAGCGTTTTCATAATGATCTTGTCATATTGTTGGTAGTGAACTGTGTTACTGTGAATACTCCTATTAGGATAAATATGACGAGGACACGCAAATTTCACATGACGCTGACTATGGAAAAGAGCTTTTGATCCCCAGGAAACTACAATTATCCGTCTTCCAAAACTCTTTTCTGATGCTCTTATTGTTCACCAAAAGCAAAATTAGGAGGACTGCATTGTAAACCTAATATTGTAGTGCAATTTGGAATTGGCAGAAAAAAGCTACAAGAGAGATTCGTGTTAAATTATGTAATTGTAACAAACCAGTTGATTTTGGCAACGTAGGAAATATAGCCTAATTATTGAAAAGATGTAGGTAAAATTTGAAAGTAGTATTATGTATTAGTGTTTATAATGGTCAATAGAAATGGTATGTCGGAACAAAAACTTTAAGAATAATGACAATTGGCTTGAAACTTGTTACATAAGAATTTCGTCAATAAATTTGGATGATAAAAAGGAACTGGTTAGAATTAGGTTGGAAGTGATGACTCGTACTTCTTGCAACACAAAGCATTAAAGTCGAAATTTCAATAAAAATACTAATAAAAAGCGAAAGATTTAAGATATTCTAGATAACAAGAATTGAGAAACAAATAGAGATGATGCATATAAAAATAATTTTAATCTAAGCCTAGTAAATATTGCATGTGAATATTATCAGAATATTTGCGCTCTATGAAACGCAATGCTATATAACTTAATATTATATACATGTTGTGTGAAAAATTAAATGCTGCTTTCAAGCCATTTTAATGAAATTATTTTTACAAATTTGTGAGGGTTTTACGAAGTTAAGAATTGAATTAACTATTATACCGTTCTAATTTAAACTAACAAAGATCTGAACCCATGCCATATGATCATATTATTCGCCAGAATATATTTCACTAGTGAAATCTATGGTTATTATTTGTGAAATTTTTGAACAATGCAACAACTAATAAAGCCATTTTAACTTTTTTCCACGCATCAAAATAATGTATTTGTTCCTGAACACTTAAACTCAATTCACAATCTCGATTTTGCACTGATCATGTACAATCGACAAATAGTAATCATTTAATTTTTTAACTTGACCGTTAGGTTAGCCAGTTTCTTAGTATTATAAAAAATTACAACGGTAAGAATCTGTTTGATCCTCAGAATTGTGTTGACCCATCTTGCTCTCCTTCCTAATGTACATGTTATTCAAAATTGAAAACTTTTTAATTGCTTTCAAAACTGAATATTAATTATCAAGCTTGCAAACTAAAACCAAATAAAAAAAATCGAAAGAATGTGAAGTAAATGCATACAATATAACAAAATCTATTGAGTTATTATTATAGTTTTGAAGCAAAATAAAATTAGTCTATCATAAGTTAAATTTTATGTAAAAATAAAAATGTCATCCCCGCAAATGATAAGGCATACTCTGATTTTAATAACAATGAATAATGTATCAATTATGAATTTTTTAAAAAAATTCAGTAGATTTACAATTACGAACTTACGATATAAAGTATGTAACATTCTAGAGTTAGCGCAAACGTTTTTTTTTAACAACGCAAAGGTATTGCCATAGTTAAATTCCATGTGTTCATTCGGATATATTGTAGGAGGTTTTGTGGTTATTGTAAGAGGTTTTGCGGGGTAGCTGTCTATTTAGCGATGCTATAACATACTTACATATGCCTGGTAGCTGATATTGAGGACCGTGCTTATGATTAGTCCCCGAACTTTTTCCATTGGATGATGTGAGAAGGCTAAGTCGAATCATCATGCGTATATTATACACAATGTTTCATAGCAAATTAAAATTCACTGTTAATCCAAATTGACCGCGCTCTAAACGGCAACAAAATAATATAATGTCAACACAATTTACTATCTCAGTATAAAAGTAGTCACAATAAGCACAATAAATAAATCCAGAGTGACTCTGCAGAATTGACAGTTTCGTATGAATAATAAATGCACAAAATATATAAATCGAGAATGCCTTGGCTGAATAGTTAGTAGTTTTATGTGAATGATTGAAAAAGAAAGAGAAAATATAAATCCAGAATGCCTTAACAGGTTTGTTGATAAATATTGCTTGTTGCGAAGAACTAATATATATGCAAGTATGTATTAGGTTTTGCGAACCTAGTAACAAATTCGCTAAGTTGTGATCAGAGGGATAAACCAAAGGCAGCATGAACGGAAAGTATAATCTCATGCACATTCGTTTCGTGCTTACTGGCGACTCATCAGTAGGAGCCGGTATTACGCCCTTTAACCACTATATATTTGGTAGAAGAATGTGGAATAATAGGACGGTACAATCTCCTAGACGAATGTGTAAACCTGTAATAGTGAAGCTAACATCATCTAAAGTCAACGACAATATGACTTCAATGCTAACTCACACTATATAATATATATACCGAGTCTGTAAAGGATACTAACACTATGGCCATTGTGTTAGTAACTGATACCTTTTTTAAAATCGATGAGTACCGGATACTAACACTATGGTTTCCGAGTCGGTACATGATACCAACCTGATGGATATAAATTTATGCTAAAGTTCACCCAAATTGAGAATTACAACAATTTCCGAACACCTGTTACTTCAGTTAAACCATACACTCTGGCCTTGATCGATATCAGTTATCACATTTCGCGGTAAGCATGACATCATTCAATTCAATATATTACAGTTAAATACTGTTTGTTGCGAAGAACTAATATATATGCAAGTATGTATTAGGTTTTGCGAACCTAGTAACAAATTAGTTCAGTTGTGACCAGAAGGATAAACCAAAGGCAGCATGAACGGAAAGTATAATCTCATGCGCAACTATCTCACACAACTAATTTGTTACTAGGTTCGCAAAACCTAATACATACTTGCATATATATTAGTTCTTCGCAACAAACAGTATTTAACTGTAATATATTGAATTGAATGATGTCATGCTTACCGCGAAATGTGATAACTGATATCGATGAAGGCCAGAGTGTATGGTTTAACTGGAGTAACAGGTGTTCGGAAATTGTTGTAATTCTCAATTTGGGTGAACTTTAGCATAAATTTATATCCATCAGGTTGGTATCATGTACCGACTCGGAAACCATAGTGTTAGTATCCGGTACTCATCGATTTCAAAAAAGGTATCAGTTACTAACACAATAGCCATAGTGTTAGTATCCTTTACAGACTCGGTATATATATTATATAGTGTGAGTTAGCATTGAAGTCGCATTGTCGTTGACTTTAGATTATGTTAGCTTCACTATTACAGGTTTACACATTCGTCTAGGAGATTGTACCGTCCTATTATTCCACATTCTTCTACCAAATATATATAGTGGTTAAAGGGCGTAATACCGGCTCCTACTGATGAGTCGCCAGTAAGCACGAAACGAATGTGCATGAGATTATACTTTCCGTTCATGCTGCCTTTGGTTTATCCTTCTGGTCACAACTGAACTAATTTGTTACTAGGTTCGCAAAACCTAATACATACTTGCATATATATTAGTTCTTCGCAACAAACAGTATTTAACTGTAATATATTGAATTGAATGATGTCATGCTTACCGCGAAATGTGATAACTGATATCGATGAAGGCCAGAGTGTACGGTTTAACTGGAGTAACAGGTGTTCGGAAATTGTTGTAATTCTCAATTTGGGTGAACTTTAGCATAAATTTATATCCATCAGGTTGGTATCATGTACCGACTCGGAAACCATAGTGTTAGTATCCGGTACTCAACGATTTCAAAAAAGGTATCCGTTATTAACACAGTAGCCATAGTGTTAGTATCAACATCAGAAAGTTCGGCTGTAAAGAGTAATAGATTCATCAACAAAATAGGAAAAAAATAAAGTACAATTCGAGTGTAACATTATGCAAAAAAATGAGAACCATGACTAGCAATTGATTGTATGCATTGTTGACTAACATGATGGTATAATGCATAAAGTTTCAATTTTAACAATACAAAACTTGGAAATAAAAATCTCAAGAAGTCATGTTGCTGATAATAATTATCCTTGTCTTTTATTCAACCATGACCAAGTATTATCATAATCAAAATTAAAAATATCAGCAGGATTGTAGATTTTTTCTAGTTCAGTACATAAAAATTTAAAAGACATCTTAGATGGAGGCGTTTCTCTAAGCCCCTTTGGCAATTGATTGTAAATTTTTGAAAATTTTCGAAAAAGAGAATAACTTGCTCGCAAAATTCCCCACCAAAGGAGGAGATATTGGCAAATGACCGGATCTAGTTCCAACTTCGTGACTCTTTTAAATTTGATTTATATAGCTACCTAGCCCACTTGGTTCAAATGGAAAACTTTTATGCAATAGCACATCCTTCGGAAACCATAAAGTTTGCAGTGATGCAAACTGTAATCTAGTGGTGGTATATAGTGCAGGAGATAGGGCTAATTTGTTTCACAACCTTTCTTTGTACAGCTTCTATATTATTGGAAAAATAAGATAAGGACAAATCAATTTTCTTTAGGTCAATTGGGAAGATAATTCTCAAGTCACTAGCATATTTGCACATTTTGTCTTGAGGAACATATTCTGCAATTTCGAAAATTGGTTATTGAATAGTATAAGACCCAAGCCAGAACCATTACAAAATCTGATTGTCAATCTTAACAATGTAGCTTGTGCCTTATTAACTTAAATAACCATACACCTATTACAAAATAAGCAGTTCAGTAGCTCAAAAAACTGGATTAACCTTCATCAGAGAACCAAAAGAAATCGAGTCAAACATTTTTAAAATATCCATGAAGACGATTAGTGCATATTTATTTTTCACGTCTAGAGCAATGATATTGTAACTCGCGGCTCCGCGTTACAACCCAACGAATTTCAATTTTGACATAGGCTAATTCTGGTTTTACACAATATTTCTCTTAGCAACAATCTCGGTTAGTTTCAAGCAGTTTAATTAAGATTTCTTAAACTGCAAATTTAATTGTAATTAATATTGTTTTGTTGAATAAAAATACAGACCCGCGCGTAAGACGCCGGTAACATGCAGTGGATTTATGTGATTTAACGCTCAAAGCCAGGATGTATGCATTTTGTGTGCCTTAACCATTCCTAAATCAACATTAACAGTTCAGCTAAGACTTTCTGGATTTATATTTTGTGTATTTCTCAATCATTTATCCGAAACTCTATAGTTCAATGGATTTATGTGATTTAACACTCAAAACCTAGCATACAGTGGATTATTATGATTGACAACACTCAAAACTTAGCATACAGTGGACTATTATGATAACGCTCAAAACCTAACATAGAGTGGATTAATATGATAACACTCAAAACCTAGCATACCGTGGACTATTGTGAAAACTCAAAACCTGGATTTATATTTTGTGCTTATTGTGACTACTTTTATACGATTTTTATCTTTGCTTTGCAACATTTTTTTCAATAAAGGAGTGACATTTTGACTGAGCTTTCTCACATGACCTTGCGGGAGAGGATCAGGGATTAATCATGAACGCGGATCATATTTACATCGACCAGGCATAGGTAGGAAGGCGCAACTTCACTAAATAGACAACTAGCCCGCAGAGTCTCTTACATTAACTACAAAACCGCGTACAATATAACCCAACATGGATATAAAATCATGAAGGTTGTGAGTCTTTATATAAATCCAAGATGGCTAGTATTAAATACTAGTTGAAATGTAGAGTCAAAAGTTTCTAGTATTATTCGCTTTGTTATCTTCAAGAATGAAGGCATCGTTGGGATAAATCTATAATGATTGGAACATTGGCGTCGGTCGTATTAAAATTATTTGAATAGTAGATTGATTTAGATCAGAACTCAAGGTTTTGCTAAGGATAAACAGAATGCGTTCCAAAATTGTATAGGAATGTGGAGTAAGTTATCACTCGATATTCCAAAGTAATCATTTTATTTCTAAATATAATTTTCGACATTATTTTTGCCAGCCATTCACAATCGATAACAACTATCTGACCGTGTTTATATGAGCAATTTGGTAATACTTTCATAATGCAATTTTTCTGAGCATTTTAAATTCAATTACAAAAAAGCTATTCCAAATTACATAGAAATTCATTATCTATCTTTTTATCGATAAGATCAGTTTATCTGACCCTTTATTCTTGCAATAATCTTTAGGGAATTTGTAGCCAGGCTTTCAGCTATTTTTAAGCTTAGTCAATATAATCTATTCTGGCTTTCTACGGATTGTTATTAGTAAAGAATTTATCTCATCATCTATCACAATTAATTTAAATGCTGTTAATTAGTCTAAGTTTGACTATTATATCCTTTTTAATTTATAGTTGGCTGTTTTTATCCATCCCTTTCCGTACTGTGTCAATAAAATAGCATTTTAAAAATAATTTATGTAATATTGTAGATACAGAAAAAACCGCCAATGTTCGTTCGAAACCTTCAGTTGTACTCGCAAACACTGTATTTCCTCCCTAGGATATTTTCAATTGTCAGGCCAAACACAAAATTTATAATATTTGACAAAATAATAATAATAACTATAATAATAAATATTATAATATTTATTATTAATATTAATAAGAGCTCCCATCTAATTCTGCAGCACATAACGTGTGAATGCATATGCGCGAATTTCATGAAAATTTCAATCGGATTATTCCATTTAAGGATTGTTAATTTAGGATGTAATTCCTTGAAGCGATAAACCACTCCATAACTGTGACAAGAAAACTATGCCGTCAATAAAAAAAGCATTATCTAGTTTTTTGGACCTCCAGTTAGATCGTTTATGACTTAAGATAAATTGTAGGAGTATTTTTGCGGGGTAGCTATCTAGTTTGTGATTCTGTACCCTTCCTGTTATATCCATGGTGGCTATTGTTACTACCCGTAGTCATGATCAGTCTCTGACATTTTTCGGATGGTTGATGTAAGAAGGATCAAATGAGTTATCACAAGTATATTGTACACAATGTCTCAAATAGAAATAGAATTCAGAGTAAGTCCAAATTGACCGAGCTCTGGTCGGCAAAAAAAAATTTAACACAAAGAATGTCTTAAACACCAGTCACAGTCAAACTAAATCGTCCGTATTCTAGACGGCTAAAGTTAAAATGAGCTCTGTTTGTGAAGAAACATATTTTGCACACAAGCAATTATTCTTTCACAAATGTCTGAATTGAAATGAATACATGCAACCGATTGAAAATACATGATGATATGAACATAGTCACTGTTGAAAGTTGTCACTTAAAATGAATTTGTGTAATCCGTGTAAAGACTTCAATGACAAAAATTCACAAATAATTAGTTCACTGTTTGCTATGTTTTTAACTCATGTCATTATTATAACCCATTATTCTCTGAAATTCGGATAGGCATAGTTAAATGTGAACAGTAAATCCCTCAAGTAAACTGCGAATAATCAAATTGAGCGAAATAAATCCACTGTGACACAATAGTCCACCGCGTGTTTCATGCGTATCGCGCGCGGTTCTGTTTCTTTTATAAAAAACCCTATTAATTACAAATAAAATTGCAGTTCAAGAAATATCAATTAAAACTGCTTGAAACTTACAGAGATTGTTTCTAAAATCACAGTTAAGAGAAATATTGTGTAAGAACAGAGTTAGATTATTTGACCTTAAAGAGAACTGTATTTGTCAAAATCGAACATCGTTGGGTTGTAACACGGAGCCGCGTGTTACAAAATAATGGTTAGATAATAGATTAGATATTTCACAGTTCGGACGACTGTTAAAATTATCTATAACCATATTATATCCTAGGTAATGCAGTATAAATTGAAAATAAGTGATAGAAGAAACATAATGAATCCCGCATGCTTGTGGTGGTCTGTGGACCTCATTTTAAATCAGCATAATAATTTGAATAGGCATAAAATAACTAAATTTATAAATTTCAATTTTATATAGCAATTTTTTATGAAGCACAGATCTACTATAGGTGAGATCTTCTGCGCCACATTTATTCATTGATCTACGTGTCCGTAAAATTGTGTAACCAGACATTTCGAATTCATGATCTTCGATATAGTTGTAGCGCCTTGCCTCTACTAACATTATGAAATCAAGCATAAGTTTAAGTATACATCTTCCCAAAATGTAATATTTGTTTTTTTATATTTCCAAAGTTTGCTTATAATAATAAATACATATTTATAGACTTATATATCAGTAAGTTATGCCTGGTGATTCAAACGACTTGTTCTCTTTAAGATCCTTTTCTCTGTCTATACTACAATTCCGCTTTTTTCCAAAACTGTTGACGACATTAAGTGGGTATGCTGACATAGAAACCCAATTTTTTAGTCATTTTTTGTAGTTGATGTTCTTGTTTAAAGATAAAATATGTTTCCGTTTGTGTCATCATCCGAACTGTCTTGTCGCCTACTATCATGTCTTTGTTTATCTTATTTACGTCATTTTATAATCCTTTACTTCGGCAATTTTTTAAAGGAATATTTTATGCATTCAAATTTAAACCTTTTGAACGGTACTAGTTAATATTTTTTATTAGTAATCTCTGTAATTTGTTACTTTATTGAACTTATACTTAGTTACATAACAACCCATATAGGGTGGTCCTACTTTTTACAATTCTGTTATATTATATTATATCTGCGTGGGCTGATTCGGTAATGATTAAGATTAGTTTAAGCAGGTACTTCTGATCGGTGTCTTCATTCAGATTGAAAAATATCGGTTGGTTCGGATTTAAACACCGGGATGTCACTATTTTAAACAAAAATTTTATTATTTCTAATCTGTTCTGTTTTCCGTGTTTAGATTGTTCTAGTCTATTAGTTGTTCTTTCAATTCAGCAGGAAGTTTAACGTCCATTTTTATTTTTCCTATCTTTTATTAAGAGCTGAATCTAGTTGATTATTTGGTTCGCAAAGATCTTTTAAACGCGTTTCGATCCCATTTAAATTTGGTCAAAATTGTTCTAAGTCGACAAGTAAATTTTTTATATTCAAATTCATAAGATCATTTTCCGTGGACATATTCCTTATAGTTAGTTTAAATACCTGAGAGCTATTCTCAATAATATAACTTGCTTCTTCAAACCACGGGGGGATCTTTTTTCATTTCTCAATGGTGATCAATCGCGTCAGATGAAATATCCGATAGTTTGAAATTCAGTTTAAAGCAAGATTCAATTTCAATAACTGACACCATGCAAATGAGAAAACATGCAATTTGACCTGACCATTCAATAATCACGTGCTACCTATATAAGCACAACACATTTACTATGCATCAAACACTGACTTGCTTGCTATCTTCACCCACTATCGACCCCCTGTTTTGTTCTCTGTCTACACTTGCTATATTCAAATGAGGTTTTAATAGCACAGCCTGTCGTCTGTCACGCCAAAATTTTCTGCTGCGCTTCTAGACAATTCTGAACACTTAATTAATTAGTCGGACTCATACGTGTTTCAGCCTCCTGGAATTTCCGCACATCTGATCCGCAGGATTCACTGTGGTCATCAACATAGAATTTGTTATATCCTTTTTCCGCTAATACACTCGGTGACGCGATTCTGCTCAAAGGTCACTAAAAAGGAAACAGAGCTCTAGAAAGATTTATAGTTATGCATTTTTGCTTTGCTACAACCTCTTTTTAAGAAACTTGGCTTCAGTGTCTCTAAAATTAATTACTTACTTGGACGCTCTGTGTAACGTTACACGGCACTCTGGTTGGACCGTTACATATACGTTCATCTGCACAACACTCAATTAAACAAGACTTCCACAACTGCCTCCATACTGATAAGATAGGAGGACCTGACAGTCAGAAGTTGAAGACTTGAAGACAGCTAAATATATTCTTGCTCTTTTGGCAATCACAAGAGTTGCTTGCGAATATTTCTAAACCCCTTTCCAGGGCTCAAAACCTTACCTACATAAGAAGGCCTCGCGGTGTAATTTATCACATCAACTCTCCCGGTACTTCAAAAATATATGAAAAAGATCACATAATTATAGAAAATTATGATATGTGGAAGAGAGCTTTTATAGTATAAATTGTGTGTTCACGTATGATAAAAGTCATAATGAAGCTATTTTTAATTTTCTTCCACACACGACTAATTGTGCAAAGTAATGAGCAATAATGTTTCGTTTATAAGACTTTTGCGTGTATTATTTTCCTAGAGAAATATGTTGAGACTCGTATGAAATTTCCATTAATTGTTGAAAATAAAGAATCAACAACGCTAAAAAACGAGACAAAATTTAATGTTAAAAATGTTAAGAATTGTTTCATTCAATATTTTATATTTTTTACATTCACCAAATTTAATCGCGGGGGCTCGTTTCTTAAATAGTTCAAAATTATTTACCGTTAAATCGAAATGGCTCGTTAATTAACGAAATTTGGTCAAACTTAATGTGGATATATTTAGTTTATTAATATCTAATAAATCTGTTTTGAGGTTCCATTAGGCTTTGGAATTCTATGGAACATTTTATATCGATTGTTTTGCTTAGCATGGGAAAGTTTGGTAAATCAAATTAGTTTCTTTTGCTTATTTGATAACTTTGACATTTTCAACGATTAATTTTTTATAAGAAACTTTAGTATAAAAGTGGTTATAATTTTGAACCTCATACCCTTTTCCCGCTTAGATAATTAAGGATCAGACGAAAT
Organism: Eudiplozoon nipponicum; assembly: GCA_029291075.1. NCBI lineage: Eukaryota > Metazoa > Platyhelminthes > Monogenea > Mazocraeidea > Diplozoidae > Eudiplozoon > Eudiplozoon nipponicum. Next base: position 55,062 of record JAQBSW010005592.1, read on the forward strand.
TCTGTTTACAGTCGTAGTTTAGAAGTTGTTGCGATTTATGTAAGAGAATTTGCGGAGTAGCTGTATATTTAGCGATGCTATGCCATGTCTTCATATGCCTGGCAGCTGACGTCGGAAGAAATGAGTTTCTTTGGCCGTTTCTATGATCTGTCTCAGACCGCTTCCCAATGGGTGTTTTGAGAAGAATACGTCGAATTATTATACGTGTATTATGAACAAGGTTGCAAAGTAAATTAATATTCACTGTTAGTCAAAATTAACCGTGATCTAGACGGCAACAAATAAAATGTTGTTAAGACAGAATTAATATCTAGGAACAAAAGCAAAGTCATAATAAGCACAATACATAAATCCAGAATGCCTTAGCAGTTTAGTTTCTGATCAAAGATAAACGATTAAAAATACACAAAATATAAATCCTGGCTTTGAGCGTTAAATCACATAAATCCACTGCATGTTTTCGGCGTATTACACACGGGTGTCTATTGTAAACGCCCGGCTTCAAGTAAATGCCGTACGACGTTACAAACTCGGTTAAGGTGCTCTGAATAGAGATTAGTTACTGATATGGGGGCCCTTAAGAGGGCCTGGTCGTGCGTTCTCTTGAAGTCTTCAGAGTTGAAGATGTCCTAGAGCCTTGGGTGGACTCTGGTTGAGTTGTCGCTCCCGTGGTTGAGCTGTAATCACGATGTGGATAGCGTCGTGCAGGTTCTGCACTTAATTGGCTCGTCTCGCCGGTATACCGCAACAAGATGAGTCACGGATGTAGTCAGTTGTTGGTGAAACTATCAAATCACCAGCGTAGGTATTGACAGCCGACAGAACGCACACGCGTGAAGCAAGGCAGAATGCAAATGCCACAACTGACTTGCATGGTAAATTACCGTGCTTAAATAGCATGCAATATGTCTACTTGCACACTATTGGTTAAACGTGGTTA